>CANUEX010031003.1:0-33613 GCA_948099535.1 Jatropha multifida | reverse complement strand
CTTTAATTACCCAAATCATCAATAAATTCATTTTATCTAATTTCTCCAATTAATCTCCAATTACCGAATTAATTAATTAATCAAAAATACTGAAATTAACTAATAATCCAATAATCAATAATTTGCCAAAATTCTAACTATATAACTTCTAATTATAATGAAACCAACTGAAACAATAAATCAACCTCCTTTAACTAATTAACTATTATAATTATTCAATTTTTACTAATTAACTACCAATATCATTTCTAATAATTAATTCCACCAAAAAATACCAATTTCACTAATTATTTCATCAACCTCCTACTTAATAAAATTATTCTATCAAAATACCAATAATTAATATCCTAAAATCAATTTAACCTCCATAATTCTATCAATATACCATATAATCAACTAAATAACTATAATAATTCCTCAAATATTAAAAATTCAACCTAAAATACTAAAAATTACTAACAACTAACCACAAATATTAAAATCTCATTCAAACAATATAATTCACAATTTAATCGACTAATCAACATAATTAACTACTCAAATAATAAAATCATTCAACCAATTATTTAAAAATCAACCAACTAATTAATCACAATTTAAATCAAATAAATTCTAAAAATAATAAATTTATACCCAATAATTGTCAAATTCCCAAAAATTCTTGAATCGAAGGTTGAAGAAGGAGGGAACGGTGGCCGGAAGCAAGCTGGGCTTGCTGCCAAGGTCGCGTGGAGGAGCTGGTGGTGGCTCAAGGCGGCGCGACGCGAAGAGGGGCTGCTGGAACTGCAGTGGCTTGAGTTACTGCTGCAGTGGTGGTGCAGAACAGGGGAGGAGGAGGAGAAGCTGGAGCGGCAGCGCTGCTGCTGCTGTCTTCGTGGCGGCGCGGCGCTGCTGCTGTTCTGCTGGAGGAGAAACAACTGCTGAAAAGGAGGCGGAGCTGTGGCCAGAGGCTGCGCGAATGAGGCTGGCGGTGCTGCTGCAACAGAGGCAGTGAGAAAGAGAGACAGAGAGGGAGGCAGCGCAGAGCTGGGTCTCAGCCGTGCGAAGAGGAGCTGCTGGAGCTCGCTGGAAATGATGGCGCGAGGCGAGAAGGCTGTTGAGGTGGAGGAAGCTGCTGCTCGTGGAGGAGCTGGCGTTCCTGCGACTGCAGAGAGGGATAGAACGCAGCAGAGAAAAAAACGCAGGGGAGAGGAAAGAAGAAAGAAGAAAGAAAGAGAAGAGAAGGAAGAAGAAGAAGAAGAAGAAGAAGAAGAAGGTGGAGGAGGTGGTGGCAGTGGCTGTGATGGAGGCGCAGGGAGGAGGAGGTTGGAGGCATTGATGGAGGGAGGAAGAAGATGACAATTTAAAGAAAAAAAATAAAATAAAATAAAATAAAATAATAATAAAATAAATAATAAAATATTATAAAGTTTTATGATTATTAAATAAAAACAAATCGTCCAAGGTAAGTTGTCAGGGAGAAAAAAATAGTGACGCACAGTATTTTTCAAAAATATCCGATTCGGATCTAATTTAAATTAATTCGGTCCAATTAAAAAATATTGGTCCAATTTTATTCGATTAACGGTTATTCAATAAATTTTCGGGCGAACCAAAATAATTTTCAATCCCGATAATATTACGTGGCGTAATATTATTGGCTAATAATTTACAATTTAAATTTAAATGAGAATGTTTCGAAATAAAAATTTCGGGGTATTACACCCTTAATATAATAATCTAATAAAAATAAATAATAAACATCAATTTATATTTATTATATACAATATCATAACTTTCTATTTTTTTACTAAGATATAAATAATAAATTTCATATAAATAATACATTCACATCCCACCCTAGTTAATTAATTATATAAATATGAATATAAATATAAATATAATATATAAAATAATTATAACATTCATCATAATAATAGTTATATTTAATTTGTATAAAATGTCTCCGTTCAAGAAAAAAAAAAGGTATAAAATGTCTTCTTCATTTAACTAATTAATTTAGAAACTACAAAAATATTTGAAAAAGTATTATTGTTGTTAATTATACTTCGAAACATTAGTGCATAGGATAAAAATTATAGTTTCGCACTAATAATCATGAAGTCCAAAAAGGAAAAAAAATAAGAAAAAAGAAAGGAAATACTTCAGTCTAAAGAAGGGTAGTTTTTTCAAATAAAGTTTAATAGTTTATTATTATTATCAAGTTTGATAAAATAAATAAGTTAAATAAGTAATAAAAATTAAAAAATTGATTTTGTACAAGAAGAGGCCAGTTTTGTCACAAAAAATTGGAGTGTTCAGTTTTGTAGAATTCATTTGAAAATTCTACCAATTTTTGTAGAATTTGATGTAGTTATATTCAATTCCGTGGAATTGAATTCTTAGAATTGAAATCTACTTTCTTTTCATTTCAGACACGAAAACATGGATTCTAAATGAATTCCATGAAATTTTATGGAATTCATTTATTCCAACATGGAATTAGCGCTAGCTTAATGAGTTTTAATTGTGTTAAGCTACAAAAGTATAAATGCATGATTTTAATAGTCCATTTAAATTCGAAAGAAAAATCTGGATACTTTAGGTTAGTTCTCCTTTAGAAATTGGTATAAACGTTTTTAACTATATTAGGCTACAAAAGTAGATGCCATGATTGTAGTGGTCCATTTAAACTCGAAAGAGGAACCAGGACACCATAAATCAATTATTCAAAGTTTGCACGTAAGAATTAATAGAGATTCCATAACTGGACCATCTCAACACTATTTATTTGAATTTATTTTTTATTATCTCCACTTGCTTATTTTAATTTGAATTTATTTAATTTAAATTGCGACTTAGTTTAATTCAAACTTACTTTATTCTGGTCTTCCTGATAATTGTCAAACATAAAAAAAATTAATAATCTATTCTTCAATTTTTGTGGAACGATAATTTTTTAACTACTTGTATCACCCGTATACCTGCGAAGCGCGAATATCAATTTTCAAACACTCTACCCATTTAAGGGATATTTTAAATGGGTTTTAGATAAATACGAGTAGTAAAAATTTAAATAGATATATTTAAATGAGTTTAGAATGGATATGAGTAGTAAAATTTTAAACAGATACCTATTCAAATAGTTTAAAATTCACAGGTACCCACCCCACTTTCATCCCTATTGAGGGTATATTGAATTAAAACTCTATTAGATTTTAAAAGATTTTTGAAATCTCTGGATTGGAGGATAAATTTATGAATGACTTTTCTATTCATAACTTACACTCTAAAATCCAATGAAACAATAATTTTATAAAATCCTTTCAAATTAGTAATTTTTTATATCATAAAATTTGTATAGATTTTTAAAAAGTTATAATTAAATACCATTATATTTTTATGAATTTTAAGAGTTTGAATTAAATACCACACAAATTTAATAGACTCTGAAAAAATCTAAATTGAATAGCATTGGAATTTTAAAATCTTTTAAAATCTAATAAATTTTTAATCCAATACCCCCTAGTTTTCATTTAATCATTGTTCCAGAAAATAATTTACTTTTGAAAATATATATATATATATATATATATGTTTATTGTTTCCTATAAGAAAATTTTATTTTAACCCCTAAGGGATAAAATGGGATGACAGTGCTTTCTTCTCTCCTAATTAGAGGTCTCAAGTTCAAGCCCTAAGTACATTGTGGCTTCAAACATCGGATGGTTAAAATAAAAAAATTATTTTATATTTTTTATTACAATACTAAAATTAGTGAAACAATAAATTCTTTTTAGCTTAGGAGATTATAAAATATTTTGAATTATAGAGACTACATCTTTTAGAAATTTAATGTTTGATATGAGAAAAAAAGTAAAAAAAAATATTTTAATTATTGACGGTCGATGATGATGGTTGTCGTAGATGGTATTAGATGTTTATCGGAGATAACCTATAACAATGACCTGATCTATAAATTAAAAAATATATTTTTATAAGTTTTGTCTTTTGCAATAATAAATTTATAAATGTTTGAAAAATATTTTCCTATTTTTTCTCTTAACAAAAGAAAATTATTTGTCATCAAAATAATTTAGTTTTTTTATCAAAAAAATACTTCCATTAATTGATTTTCTAAATATTCAAAATATCAGAAATTTTTATAAAATATTTTCTAGATAAATTTTTTTCAAAAAAAAATAATATATATTTTTTTAGAGTTAAGAATAAGAAAAATCAACAATTACTCTAATTTATCACTCAAATATGCAAAATTTTTATTATCCAATTTATAGTTCAGGGAAATAAGAACTAATAATACATATTTTATCATCACTTTCTCCCAAACCAATGAGGAAATAAATTTTTTTTTTTGAAATCTAGGAAATAAAATTTTTAATTTCTATTATGTTCCTTTCCATTTACAATAAATATATGTTGCATGGTCTCATTCAAGTCGGACCCGCCCATTTGAAATTGTTGTTAAATTTTGCATGGTCCTATTTGAAGTCTATGGTTTGTTGTTGATTTTTGGTGGAGTAGGTGAACCAATACATCTATTCCTTTTACTTCTTTTCTTTTATTCTCCATATATATACACATAAATGTATGAGTTAGGGAGTGGGCAGTACAAAAGGAGTGTAAGTGTGTATGTGCAGCAAAACAATGTAGAGCAAAATGGAGAAGAAAAGAAAGAAGAAAGGAGAGAGTAGGAAATATACTATTTGCGTAATTAATTGGATATAATTAATTGTCAGTATTTTACTTTAGGGTTCTAAAGGGGATTGTTTTAGTGAGGTTGGCGTAAATACTAGTTTGAGAGTGGGTTTACTCACGGAATTGTTTCAGTGGGGTTGGCTAAACATTGGATTTGAGAGTAGGTTTACTCTTGAGATTTCAGTAGAGTTGGCTTAAACACTGGTTTTGAGAGCGAGTTTACTCTTGTGGTTGATAGTAATTCTTTAGGGTTTATATGAGGACAAATATTGCAGGTTTATTGAGTGGGCATAACTTAAGGAAAAAATAAAAATATTTGTATGTATTATTTTATTCTCATATAGTGCTATCCGTGGATGTAAATAATTTGTCGAACCATGTTAAAATATTATTTCTCCTATTATTTTTCAGCAGTATTTATTTATTTTATCTTATTGATAATTGTACAATTATTTAATCATGGAGTTATGGTGTTTTCAATATTAGATTGTGTCGTAGCGGGTATTTTTTCCTAACAAGTAGTATCAGAGCAATTTTTCCAAACAAGTGGTATCAAAGCTGTTAATTCAGTGGGACAATAGAGAGTGGCAACTAGGAGGAGACATTAAAATTCAATAAGATGGCGAGTAAGGCAAAGGTGCAACGGAGAAGCCTATGCCTGCAAGGAGCAAGCTGCTAAGCGGAGGAGACGGGACAACCAAAAGCATGATGAACCTACCCGCTTGAATGTGAGGAGGAGATTTATTAGATGGACTCATTCAAGTGGGACCCATCCATTTGAAATTGCTGTTAAATTTGGCATCGCCGTATTTAAAGTCTTTGGTTTATTGTTGATTTTTGGTGAAGTAGGTGACCAATACATCTACTCCTTTGACTTCTTTTCTTTTATTCTATATATATATATATATATATATATATATATATATATATATATATATATATATATATATATATATATACACACACACACATGTAAATGCGTGAGTTAGGAAGTATGCAGCACAAAGGGAGTGCAGGTGTGCATGTGCTGTAAAAGAGTGTAGAGCAAAATAAAAAAGGAAAGAAAGAAGAAAGGAGAGAGTAGGGAATATAGTCTCTGCACAATTAATTGGGTGTAATTAATTGCTAGTATTTTACTCTAGGGTTCGGGATTGTTTCACTGGGTTTGAGAGTGGGTTTACTCACGGGATTGCTTCAGTGGGATTGTCATAAACACTGGATTTGAGAGTGGGTTTACTCTCGGGATTACTTCAGTGGGGTTGGCTTAAACACTGGTTTTGAGAGCGAGTTTACTCTCGGGGTTGATAGTAATTCTTTGGGGTTTAAGTGAGAGGTATACAAATATTATAGGTTTATTGAGTGGACATAACTCAAGGGAAAAATTATAATATTTATATGTATTATTTTACACTCACATAGTAAAAGAATCAATATTATCCGTGGATGTACACAATTTGTCGAACCACGTTAAAATGTTATGTCTTCTATTATTTCTTAGCAGTATTTATTTATTTTATCTTATTGAATTAACTGTACGATTAATTAATCACGGAGCTATAGAGTTTTCAATATCAAGTTGTGTCATAGCGGATATTTTTTCCTAATAAGTGAAATCAGAGCAATTTCCTAATAAGAGATTGAGGACGTCGTGACTTTCGCACGCGTTTCATAGTTTTCTCGAGAGTCACTCGAGTAAACCGAATCAAATGGGCTTGGTTCATTTTATTCAATAAAATTTATTTTCTTCAATCCCATTTTACTTACTTAGAGAGGGTTTTCTTCAATCCAAGAATTACTTACTTTGGATCAAGCCGGCTCCCCTATACAAGATCAGCAAAACCCGCACGAGAAATACTTATTAGAATTATTAAGTCTCAGAATCTAGACACAATTTGATGTTTTTTAAGTCTTTTTTTGTAACGCCTTGGCTCTAACCACTAGAGGAATTGTCCGCTTTGGATCAAGCCGGCTCCCCTTTACAAGATCGGCAAAACCCACACGGTTTTGTCCCGCAGGTGAAATGGGAACTTCCCAGGATGTCACCCATCCTGAGATTTCTGTCAAACGAGCACATTTATCCCTAGAGTTCTTCCAACTCTCCAACCATTGCACCAAAAGGGGCCTCTGATGATTAGTTACCCCCTTTTCGATATATGATCCGATTCATTCCTGTGTCCCGCATTCTACTACCCTAGCTAGCCTGCCATCCTAGAAGCTTACTAGGAGCCCTGCTCTACCCGCCCTCTTAGGATTGTTTTGCCGGGTCGGGATGTCATATTTTTCTTCTAAAACTTATAGACTAATACCACTGAAAGTGAATTGAGTCCCCTTCCACGGTAAACGAAGTCTATAATCACCAGAAGATTGATGATAGAAGGGCATGTCAACAAGCAAGAGGCATTTCTAGGCGCTAGCCATGAGAGGGTGCCAGCCTTCCAAGGAATGTGTGCTCCTTCATCACTGGACATGGTGCCTTCGTTTCCCAGAAATGCAACTAGCTTGCTATGACACCTAGTTTTTATGTGTTTCTCTTGTAAAAACTTGGTTCCTCATAATAATAAGACAAAATAAACTAAAAAGCATAATAAAGATGAGTTTAGACTCTCAGTTACCTAATTTTGAAGATAAATGTTGATTTAGTTAATGTTTGATGGAGAACACCTTAAGAACACTTGATCTTCTCTTGATGATTCGACTCTGTGTTGTTGATTTGGTGTTTCCAAAAATGTTTATGACTCTATGACACACTAGCTTCGTGATGGTTACCTTATCTTACTTATAATCTAACGAAATTCTTATGATTTTTTGTGAGGAAGTTGGTTAAAGAATGCGTTTTTTTTTTTATTTTTGGTTTTGATTTTGATTTTTTGTTTAGGGTTTGTGTTTTGTGTTTTTCCTCTAAGTTTTTTACCACCAAAATGGGCCAACCCCTAAACTCTAAGCTTAAGTTGGTATTTATAGGCAAGTGGGCAAAATGCAACTATTTGCTTACGTGCCAGGTGGGTCCCACAAATGAATCGATTTTTTATTTTTCACAAAATCAGTTCGTATAGCACGTACATCGACGTAAGACATGAAAATTCATCCCAAATAACTTCGGGATTCATTTTCGAGTCTCGTTTCAGTACGAACCCCAAAAAGTGAAAATGATCTAATGGATTTGATTTCTTAACCTAGGATACCTAATTCAAGAATCGAATCAATCGGACATTCTGAACTCATTTTATTACAAGAAATGTCACCACCACTGATGGGTCCCTAAGGATCACTATGGGCCCCCACCAGCAAACCGGCCTGATTTTCATGAAATTAGTCCGAGTGATGTACAGAGTGTCGTAGGACACCAGGGTGCATCCTGGGCGAACCCAAGATGCGCTTATGGGCCCCATTTTGCCAAAAATGTGAAAAAGGTGCTAAGGGTTACATTTCCTAGACTCAGATCATCACTTTTGGGATCAAGTTTCTCGGGTGCTTCAACTCCTTCTTTAGCAATATAGGTTATCATCACTAAGTCTATTTTTGAGCATACAGAGACTTTGACCTTGATTGGTTAGGAATTTATATTGAACTCATGTTTGAGTAAGTACTTGAAGTACATGTAGAGAAAGGATTCCATGCATAGCATAGATAATATTGAAGGAGTTGACCTTGTATAGAAAAAATGATAACTTTGGTACTAGGTTTCATATTCCTTTTTATTTTGGTGTTTCATGAAAAATTTTATGGCTATAATTATAAAACTCTGCAATTAACTATAGTCAATTTCGATAGTCAGAATGTTGAGTCAGTACATATATGAACCATTTTTTAATAGTTGGCAAATGACGTAGATGTAAGTAAGCTCATTTCATACAAACTGATTTCTTACCATGATATCCCTCTTTTGCCCATCATTTATTACTCAAATAGGAGTAATAAAACAACCATGAGATTATAAACTTTTCGAAGTATAGGCACTCGGTTGATAAAATTTTCTGATGAAACACCATAATCACTTTCCATCTTCCATATAAGAGGTATGCTTTTACATAACTCACTAAAAAAAATGCCATTTAGAAATGGATATTTCTGTTTATAAAAGCGAAAAATCCATTGCTACAATAGTTTAGAAATGGATTAGAAACGAATTTTGTCCATGACAATAATTGGCGTTTCTAAATCAATTTAGAAATACATACAATAATCTGTTTCTAATCTAGCAACGGATGTATCCATTTTTAATTTTCCATCAATCTGTTTCTAATTTCAAATCTATTGGGAATGAATTTCATTTCCAAACCGTTTCCATTCCGTTTTTAAATCCATTTTCATTCCGTTGCTAATACATTTTTGAGTATGTTTCCAAATGATGTTATACTTTTCTGATTTCCATTTCTAACCTGTTACAAAAAATAAAAGCAGTACTTGAAAGTTGCTAATTCCATTGCTAAAATGACTTCCATTGCTAAATCAATTTCTAATTTTTTGTTGGCAACTAATATCCTCTACTATTTTGTTTCTAAATCTATTTCTACTTTCTCTGTTGGAAAAAATCCATTATTTTCAATATTGTAATCCTGTCTTGTTTCTAATATTTCAATTTATACATTTCTAATGAAATTAACCTAAATTCAAATAGAAAAAGTTGACATAAAATTAAAATAATTCTCTCAAATATAAACAACTCAAATATCAACATTCAAAGTCTAATAGTTAATAATAAACTTATATTCTCTAGACCAAATGAAATAAAGTTTATCTAAACAGTACCATCACTCTGAGCATCAGTGTGAGTGTCTGAGGAAGACTATGATGCAAGATTCTGTGAAGTAGGAGCTGGTGGAATTATAGGTGCCAAATGAGTACGAACAAGCTATGCAACTTGCTGTTGTAATTGTTGCTGCAACTTTTCCTACATCAACTGTTGTTGCTGTTGCAACTCTTATTGAGATCGCATCTCCAACTCTTTTATTTGTTGCTCTAATATCTCCTGAATTCGAGCATCAATATTTGCACCACCTTGTTCCTGAAGGCTAGATGTGGCAGAAGAGCTAGAGGTGCTAGAGTTATCAAAGAAAAATGATGCTTGTGAACCGAGACCGTACACTCACTGCTTCTTGACACCGCCAACTTCTTGTAGGTATATCTGAGTAGCGTTGACTGAGTGTGGTTGACTAGATCTCTCTTTAGGTTGAGATTCACTTTGAACTTTAGATACAACAACCTCCTGAAATGATTATTAAAAATATATAATGATAAGTACTTACACTTTAATTGGTGAAATATAAGAAGAATAATAATTATTTTGAGTGATTGTCAACTTACAAATGTATTCTTCGACCTTTGGTCCATAAGTTGCCAATCCTTCTTTCTAGTGTGTGTCACCTCCAAAACCTCATGTGGAAGTAGTAGTCATTATAATTCAACTTCCTAAATATTAACCATAGTTAGTACATTTCCTTGAAAAAAATAAATAACTGGGCATTAAATTTAATTTATATTAAGAAAAAAAGCTTTACCAAACGTTTTTAAGTGTACCATGTGAGGAATAGAGCCTCCCGTATATTGTGAAGAACCAGCTCCTGGGTCATCAGTCTCACTCGGTCGACTCTTGGAATACTTTTCAAATTTCACTTTAAATTCCTCTCTCCTAATGTGGCTTCCAACTATTCTAAATATCATTAGGAATATATTTAGGCTTATTCTTTCGCTTTTTACCAAGCATGTCCCTATAGCATTCTGCAACTTTCTTACTCTAAATTTTTTTCTCGGATACCTCAATCTCCTCATCCCACATATAATGTTTCTAAATCTATAAAGAACCACAAAAAAATATAGACACATAAAATAAACATTGTCATCATAGTAAAAAATTGTATATGTTTAGACATAGTTACGACACCATTAATAAGGCAGTTACTGATAAAATATTAGAAACTGCTTGAGTTGTCATGGGATGATGTGTAGTAAAAAAATACAGATTATGTATTCTACTTTTAATGTACAAGTCATATAATATTTTGAAGAAAATATATTCAAAGAGAGGAAAAGAACAGAGTATAACACCTTAAACTCTTGCTAGTAAATGTCTTTTGTTTCTTGAGGCACAAACTTCCAATCGTAACCCGCAGGATACAACTTCTTTATAAAAGATTCAGTAATTTTCTTGGCAAAAAAGTATGACTCCAAACTGAAACAAATAAAAAGCAATCAATAGCTTTATATAAATAAAAAACTTTCAATTTGTAGAACCAAATTATGTATCCATAATAGAGTGTTCGATTTGAATTCATTTGTCCTATATTGTATTTTGAAGAAAAGAATTTAACTAATATTAAAATAATTGTAATATTATAAAATGTTAAAGTTTCTTGATTCTAATTCAACATATATAGTGAAAATAAATAAATAAATAATCAAACACTTGAGTCATAACTATATAGAATTTAGACAAAGAGTTGAAATAATATTATAACTATCTCATGAAAAATGCTATGTAAATTCTATAACTATCTCATGAAAAGTGCTATGTAAATAATAATATATATTGAATTAGATTTTAATTAAAAATTTTATAACTCTCTCATGAAAAATGCTATGTAAATTCTCTCTTATTTATTAGAGGTCGAAAAAATTGAAATAACGCTCACTAGTAGAAGATAAATGATTATTTTTAGGTGTTTGTAAGCCTAATGATTACAAAATAAATTATTAGAAAAAATATTTGTTATTTGAAATTCTTTAAAAAATAATTAATAGCAAGCAGTTTTTTAAGTTAAAAATATTCTCAGTGAAAAATAAATTTTCTTTTGTTAAGAAATAAAAATATTTTCTGAATATTTACAAATTTATTGTAATAAAAAATTATAAATAAATATTTATTAATTCACCAACCCTATCCACCATTCACCATCAACAAGAAGTTAGAATGATGAAAATGTTTTATAAGTGAACACTTGGTAACTTTAAACTATTTGTCCTAGTTAAATGAGCAGTATGACTAGTTATAACTTTAAACTAGTTGGCCTAGTTAAATGATCAATATGACTAGTTTATATTTACATTTAAACTAGTTGGCCTCGATTTTTTTAGTCCTTTCGATTACAATAATTTTTACTAAACACTTGTACCGTACACGAGGTTAGAATGATGAAAATGAGTTTAGATAATTAAAGTTTGCTTACAATATGAAAATAAAATAGCAAAATGAGATAAATAAACTTCCATCGTAGCCTTAAAGAGCAAAAATGAAAACCTAAAAGAAAAATAACTATATAACCAATTAGGTAAGGCAGACAATGAGAGCAATTAGTACTATCAATTAGTTGTGCTCCTCACATATATTCATTTCATTTTCAAATATTCATGTGCAAGAATTATTTCAATTCTTGTAATTAAACTAAATTATTTCCCTTCACAATATACTAACAATTAGTACTAATTAATTTTTCTTTCTTCTCCATTGTTTTTTTTTTATCAAGTGCTTCCAAAGTCAATATAAAGAAAACAAAGATACAAACAGCAATAAACAAAACAACCCAATAGTTATTGCCTAATCAAACAGCAACAAAGAAAACAACCTAGTAGCTATTGCGTAATTGTAGAACACAGATTAGTTAATAGAAAGAAAAATTACCAGATCGACACAAAGTCTGGGAGCAATTCCTCTCTACCAAAGGCTAACCTTTTTTAATAGGCACATATTGTTCCTTCCTCTCTCAAATGCAGTGTCCCCTACATGTAATTACAACCCACCTTTTTAAACCATAAACACAGATTTTCTTGTCTAATGGCTTAATAAAAAAAAACTAATGGCTTCAACCACAGTTCTTGAAGGCAAACACAGTAAACAACAACAAAAAGGAAAAAAAAATTGTAACTCATCTTACCGGTTGCAAAGGAGAAGGAGAATGACAAACTGTAGCCACCAGTCTTGCGAGCGGTGGTGGAGCTCCTTCTTCGCTGTCGGTCTTGCGCAGAGATGGAGAGAGAGAGCGACAGCAGATGAGAGACAGATTTACACTGAGATATTAAGAAAAAGAGAGAGTCAGATGGAGCTCACAGGTGCGCGCGGTGGTGGAGGTCGTCGTGGCCGCCGGTCTTGCGCAGTGGTGGAGGTCATCGTGGCCGCCAGTCTTGCGCAGCAATAGGAGACAGGAGAGGAAAGGGTGTGCGATGTAGAAAAGAAGGAGAAAGCCACAAAACTTACCAAATTAGGGCTTTAACGCTGAATTACTATGAACTTGTTAAACGACGCTGTTTAACGAGTTGTCTTTTTTTTATTTGTTTTATTCATTAGAAACGAATAGCATAACTATTTCTAATATCATGAAGAACCAAATGGCGCCATTTGTCTTTTTTTCCTTATTTGATTTATTGATTAGCAATGGACTGGATATCCGTTTCTAACAATAGGAGGCTTCAAATGATGTCGTTTAGTTCTATTTTTTACTTTATAAATTAACAACAAACCATATACCCATTTCTAAAATCGGTTTCTAATCCGTTTCTAATCTGTATTTAATAAATAAGAACTTTTCCCTGTGCAAGTAGCAACGGATTTATTATACGTTTCTAATATCCATTTATATATTCATCTTGAATCCTTTTCTAATCTATGCGCGCTCATTTCCCACCAATATTAGGAACGGAAATTTTTGTTTCTAATTTTTCCATTTCTAATCCGTTTCCAATCCGTAGATGGTCAAAGATGTAATATCATTTTCCATTTTTAATCTGTTACTAATCCGTTTCTAAATGACATTTTTCTTGTATGACTTAAAAACTCCATAGGCTTTATTATTTCACAGTTTGTCAATTTGTATTACTAAGCATCAGAGTGGTTGTCAAGTCAACCCCTTTATCCCTCTCTTTTCATATCTCTTTGCCTTCGAGATCATAGCTAGTAAAGTTTAATTGAAGGTCTTAGGTCTTTTTAATTAGTTTCATTAAGAGTTTGTGAGACACAAAAGGAAGTAATTAACTATATATATATATACATGATAGTTAAAACAAAGAGAAGGTTTCAAGGTGTTCTCTTTGTTCAACATTTTATTTTTCTTTTTTTAGAAAATTTTGAATTTTTTTCTTATTTTTTGTGTTTTGATTGGTCAACATAATGTTTTTAGTTTAATATTTAATATATAATAATGATAATTGGTAACTTTTAAAACCTTATCTTTTAAAATCTAATCTAATTCAATTGAATTGTTATCTTTTATATTTTTTCAACCTAAAATCTAAGTATATATAGTTGAATTGAACAATATCATTCTATTTCTACCTTGAAGGTTACTGCGAAAAGAGGTTAGTTTCTTTATTCTTCTTCATTTTGAAATTTTAAATATATTTAATTATAGAATATTTAATAACAATAATCATTAAACAAAAATAGAATTCTAGATGTTCTCTCCTTTCACCTTTCTATTTTTCTTCTTTGCAAATTTTGAGAACGTATTATATATTTCTACAATATGATTGGATCTTGAATATATTTTTAAAATTTTATTTTTTAACTGATATATAAACTATTCTTAATTTAAAATTTTTAAAATTATTTTATTTTATTAATATTTTTAAGCTAATTATATTTAGATAATATAAATAACCGCCCTACAACATTTAATTTTGCATAATAAAGTGTTTTCTTTTTTACTCTCTCTAGGTGTCTATTTAAGAAAATGCTTAGAAGTCATTAATATGGTTGGTATTTTACTACAATGCACTTCTAGTAATGATAAACTTAATTTATTACTTAATTGAATTAGAATGGTATATTTGGAAGTAAAAGTATATGCTACTTTTTTTTAGTGAAAAGAGTAATATAGCAAAACTAGAAGGAAGAGTCATACAAGAAAAAAGGGTGAATAGAGGGAGGAACTTCCTCTATCCAGTACCGTTTTGAGATACAACAATCTAAGGCATATTTGCCTAAAGCATGAGCTACTCTATTAGAGTTTCTTTTAACATGATTAAGGTCAGTAACCTGCATGCTCTTGGAGAGGGAATCTAGGACTAAAAGTTGTGTGCCAAGCTTGTTGTCTGGGAATATCTGGCTCTTTAGATACTAAACTAATAAGAGACAATTTGTTTCAAATACCAAAGGATGCAGACCCATTTCTATAGCAGAGACAACACCAAAAGTAAGAGCTTCCACCTCAGCTTCTATGGGAGACATTCCAGAACTACTGTACTTGACTCCAGCCACTAGACCTCACCAAAGTTGTTTTGAATGACGAAACCCACGCCATAACCCCTATCCAAAACCACCGGTGCATCAAAGTTAACCTTATAACTACCAACACAAGGAGGAAACCATCGATTCGAAGAAATAGACTGCATAGGAGAAGCTGCAGGTTGCGGTGCTTTCACTTGGGCTTCTTGGAAATCATTAAGGAGGCCCAATACCTGGTGCAGTATTTGTACCTCTGTGAGCACCTTCTGTTGAAAAATCTACAGATTTTTTGGCTTCCAGACAGCCCAAGCTACTATTGCAAAAATCCCAAGTTGAGTAACCTGAAATCATATACATAGTTCCTATACACAATCCATAAAAGAAGAAACAGTAAATGAACTTGTATGATGATAAAGAGGGCTTAGACGCCATACACGATAGGCTCTTGGGCAATCTCTTAACACATGAATTACAGTTTCCACACCATCCCCACATATTTTACATACAGCTCCATAGAAATACCTTGATGATCTAGCGAGATAGATATAGGCAAGATATTTTTAAGTGCACGAAAAAGAAAGTGTTGTACCTTACCTGAAATCCTTAGACTCTAGATTTTCTTCCATAAGGACAAAGCTGTGAAAGTTGACGAGGAAGCCGATGTGGAAGCAATAAGGTAGTCATAAGCAAAGTGATAACCACATTTAACACTATAAACCCCATCCTTGGATGGTGCCAAACTAACAAATTTGAAGTCCGTCACCGAGATAAGAGAATAGCCCGAATTTGTTCAAACTCAACAACATTAAAAAGAAAAGAAAGAAGCCCATCATTCCAACAGTAATTAACTTTATCGATTAATTCGTCCACAATTGCATTTGCTTCTAGAACATGAGCAGGGGGATGAACTCAAAAACCATGTAGGCCTGGAACCTAGATTAAATCCTGTCTTGGCTTTTAAGATGGAAGTCTATGGGTAGTACCTAGCCTTGAAACATCTTGCTAATAATGAATCATGGGATTTTAGCAAGACCCGTACAGTTTTATTCCACAGATGAAATGAAAAACTTCTCAGGAGGTCACCTATTCTAGAATTTCTACTAAGCGAGCACGCTTAACATTAGAGTTCTTCCAACTCTCCAGATATTCCACCAAAAGGCACCTCTGAAAATTAGTTACCCCCTTTTCAATATATGATCTGATTCATTTCTATATCCCGCATTCTACTACCCTAATCAGTCTGTCATCCTAAAAGCTCGCTAGGAGCCTTGCTCTACCGGCCCTCTTAGGATCACTTTGTCGGGTCGGGATGTCATAGGCCCACCAGCTTCCGCGTGGTTCGTCCTCAAACCATATATCTACTGGAGGGGGTCACGCTTAGCCATCCTAGGATTTCTGCTAAGCGAGCACGCTTAACATTGGAGTTCTTCTAACTCTCCAGTCATTCCACCAAAGGCACCTCTGATGATTAGTTACCTCCTTTTCGATATATGATCTAATTCATTCCTATGTCCCGCATTCTATTCCACTACCCTAGCTAGCCTGCCATCCTAGAAGCTCGCCAAGAGCCTTGCTCTACCCGCCCTCTTAGAATCGCTTTGCCGAGTTGGGATGTCACATTTTACAAGCCGTCAGACCTATTTCGCAAGCAAAACCAGGCTAAAAGCATGTAGGTTACAAAAACCAATTCCACCCATAAATTTAGAACAACATAGCTTGTCCTAAGAACACCAATGAAGCCGTTTCTCCTCCTTACGTTGACCCCACCAAAACTTTGCTATAAGAGATTCAATTTGTTGACAAGTCATTAAGGGGAGAAGGAAACAGGACATGGTATAATTCAGAATAGCCTGGGCAATTGCCTTGATAAGGACTTCCTTTCCAGCTCATGATAATGTTTTCTCCTTCCATCCCTTTAGTTTCTTGCCCACTCTGTCACAAATGTTTTGAAAAACAATCTTATTGCTCCTTCCAATAACCGTAGGGAGGGCCAAGTGCTTAGAATGATGGTCAATACCTCTAACACCCATGTGTTGCATTAATAATTGACGTGTATTTTCACCGATATTTTTACTAAAAGAGATTTCTAACTTCTCCAATTTTATTTGACCTGAAGATCGCGCATAATCCAGCAAAATATTCGCCACATTATCTACTTCTTGAAGGAAGAATTTCGCAAAAAATAAATAAGAAATAATCGGTGCCCAACGAAAAATTCGCACACCATGAAGATGTCGCTCTTCGATAGCCTTAGAGATAAGACCTGAAAAAACTTCAACACACAAAAGAAAGAGGTAAGGTGATTATGGGTCCCCTGATGAAGGCCAATTTTTGGGAAAAGGTTTCCTTAGGATCCCCATTGATTAGCAATCAATAAGACACAGATGACACACAAGTCATAATTAACTCAACCCATTGAAAATTAAAATCCATTTTAAGCATAACCTTTTTTAAGAAATTCCCCTCCACCCTATCATAGTTTTGCTCATATACTACGCCCTTGTGATTTGTACTTCATATGGTGAAAGATTTCAAAAGCAATAAGAACATTATCGGTTATCAAATGATCAGTCACAAAAGCAGAGTGGGCAGGGCTAATGATTTGAGGAAGAAAAATTTTTAAATGGCTAGCAATGACTTTGGTAATGAGTTTGAAAATAACATTGCACAGACTAATAGGTCGAAAATTTTTAATAGTGACAAGATTTTTAATTTTGGGAATAAGGGCAATAAAAGTATAGTTAATATAGGCAGGAGACGCATTATTATTTAAAATGTCTGAGGACTTTTTTTTCAAAATCTGAACCAATAACATGCCAAAATGTTTAATAGAAGAGGGGAGACATACCATCAGGACCAGAAGCTTTTGACGGGTGCTTGACGGGTGCATTTGCTTGAGAGCAAGAATTACCTCATCATGAGTGAAAGGCTATAGAAGTTGTGCATTCATATCCTCCGTGACCTGTTTCTCAATTGTGTCTGGCACATCCTCATAATCTGATGATTCGGTAGTGGAAACTAGCTTAATAAAGTAATCTGTCATTACCTTAGCAATATCTTCCTCTTTATCAAAGACCCTTCCCTCTTCGTCCTGAATTTTTTTATTCTATTTTTCTTCAAACAAAAGGAAGCCTTGGAATGAAAGAAAGAAGTGTTTTTATCTCCTGCCTTTAACCATAAAACCTAGATCATTGAGCCCACGTCTCTTCTTCCCTTTTCAAGAGCTCTTTTATCCTAAGTTCAATATCCTGCTGCTGCAAAATACTCTGCTGTGATTGAGCTCCTTCTCGAAGCACTTTCAGTCCAAAAACTCACCTTTCCCACACCCTTAAATCTCGACCTCATTTAGTCAATTTATCCTCCAAACTCATCCTCCTATCCAAGCTAGATCTAGCCCAAGACTCCTCCACCACCCCCTGGCAAGAACTGTCCCGCAACCACATTTTTTCAAACGTGAATATTTTCCTCCTTCGCTTTTTGCTCACAGTTGGGGACCATGAAGTTTGATCGGGCTATGATTAGAAGCCTGCCGAAGTAAATGTTCAATTTTATATCAAGCAAAGAGCAAAGACCACTCCAACATACCTACAAATCTATCCAAGTGTTCTTAGAAGTTATCAACACCTGCCTGACCATTACACCAAGTAAACTACAAGCCATTATATCCTAAGTCTATCAAATTACATCTGTTAAGCACATTTTGGAAATTATCGAGCATACCCTATGGTTTGGGGCGACCACCAGCTTTTTCAAAATGGAACAAAGTTTCATTAAAGTTTCCTCTAACTACCCATGGCAAGCTTGATTTCGGAGCTAGATTATCCAAAAGGGCCCAAGGAATGTGCCTAAGATTTTCTTCTGGTCTCCCATAAAAGCCAGTAAAATGCCAAAGATCATCGACAATCACATCAACATGAAAAGCAAAAAATGATAATAATGTAATACCCATAGAGTGTTGCCACATTAAACATTGTCCACCCTTTCGTCCTAAAACTCTTTCACACCAACATCAATGCCATTTGGATAACCACATCTTTCTCTAACCCGAGCCATTTCAGTAGAAAAAGCTTAATTTCAATTAGAAAAACAAAATTAGGAACTTCATGCTTTAATAGCATCCATAGGGATCGAATTGCAGGGGGTTCCCAAGTCCCCTGTAATTCCACACAATAGTACTCATAGCGAATGGTGAGACTACCAAGCAGTTACCGCCGGATCAGAAGGTATGGTAGCAGATAGAGTATCACCTGATTTCAGCTGTTTTGAGGGACTAGTGATTTCATTATCTATTGTCGCGTCAACACAAAGAGCCACATTTTTTTCCCATTAGTATCAGTTATTGCAGTATCAGAAGAGCCTGTCAGTCGAGCCTGCCCCCTCCAAGAACTTGTTTTGGGTCGGGTAGAGATCGAGGTATCAAATGAAAATGGTGGTGGGCAAACACGACCTTGTGAGGGGGACACATGAATAAAGGTAATGATGGATTCTGTAAGAACATGTGTGGAAGCACATTGGGATGGTTGGGTTGCATTAATAACTGTATTAGGAGGGTATGGAAGAATCACAGTATTGACAGTACTACTGGGAGCAATTGGGGTAAGGAGCATAGGTGGTTGTTTGGAAGTAAAAAAGAAAATATCATTATTTTTTGCTGAATCGGATAAATTCGGTAGGGGTAAAGGTTGAGGAACTGGATTCATACCCGCTGTGTGGCCCTTCTGGCTTGACGTAGCAACTCCATGTGTCCCCCCATCATCTGATTTTATAAAAGACATTTCTTATATCTGCTGAATAACTTCCCTAGGTAATTTCGGGTCACTCTGCCCCTCAGTCTGCTCCAAAACATCTATTGCGGCCATCTCCTGTTGATGTCAAGATAAGTGACTAACGTTCTCCAGTACCGATGTAACAACTAGCTTTTTCACTACTGAAGGTTTCAACGCTCCTCTTTCCCCCTCTACAATGTGAATAACCCTCAGAGGTGAAGCTTTGAGCCAATCCCCATAAGGCAAGGCTTCAATATCAATATTCTCCACTTTCTCTGGCATCTCACAGCTTTTGAAAGAGTGGCCACACCTCCCATGTTGAAAACAATAATTAGCCAATCCTTCATATTTAAGCAGCACCCAGATTGAATTACCACTAGATACTCGCATCATTATACCCCGTAAAAGGGCCTGATTCAGATCCAAATTGATGCAAAATTGAAGGAATTTGCACCACTTTGCCCCCTCTTTCTTATTCCATTCTAGAAATTGCCCCAACTTAGAACCCAAAATTCGTGCAATTCCTCCTCTCATACATTGGAGAGGAAGGTCATAAGCCCTGACCCAGATCGCGATATGATGGAATTCCAAACTCGAAGGTTGTTCATCTCCCTTAATCTCTTTGACTACAAGAAATTTGCGTTCAAAATGCCAAGGAGCTTTATCTAGCACAGACTGCACATTCCTTTTATGAGAAAATTGAAAAAAAAAACATCCTTACTCCATTCCCTAGCCTGCACACCGTGTTTAGCCCTCCATGCCCTAACCATTACATCCATGAAAGCATATTTATTATAAGATCTATCAGTCCAAAGTTTGCCCGCCAAACACAAGGGCACTCCACTAGCAACCTCCTCCCTCTCCTCAACTTCCAAGACCACAGATTCTGCTTCGGTAGGGACACGATCCATATCTAGATTCCACTGCTAAAACCACAATGGTAAAACATTAAACATAGAGGAAAGCCGGACAACAAGCAATAAAGCACAAACCTACAAGCCAAGAGAAAACAATAGCAAGAGATAAAACTAAGGGACTACTAAATAGAAGGTAGGAGAGAAAAAAAGAGTGCTATAAAACAGAAAAAAAGAAACAAGAAGATAGGGACAGAGTAAAAAAAACGAAAAGCAAAGAAAGAAGACAAAGTGAAATAGACGACTAATGATTAATTTACACCCCAAAACAATGAGGAAACCCTAACACTTATTCCTTGAGCGTGACCTAGAGCTGTCATGGGGGTGGAACCCAGCTCTCACAAGGATAGGACTCCATTTTTACAGTTTTTTTATAATATTAATTTTCTAATGTATAATGCTACTTTGATTTCATACCTCGACACCTAAGAAATTGACAAAATGGACACTCATTTCAGATAGAGCATTTAACTCATCATTTAATTATGTTTATAGGTTGGAGGTGGACCAAAAAACTATTACTCACTTAATTCTTTTATGAAGACAATTTTACTCTAAATAGAGATTTAAAAAAAATATCAAAAAAGAAAATCTAATATTTCTTTAATTAACTTCTATTTTTTCTCAACTAACAACCATAGTGGCAATAAAAAGTGGATTAGGCAATTAATGATTTTATGTTTCTAAGAGCATATGAGTGGTTTGGTAGTAATATGTTCGACTTTACATATTTAAGTCTGAATAAAAATACATACGCTGGCCAATTTTCATAATATGGCCACACTTTTTAATTGTTATGCTTTACTCATAAAGAAAATCTTTAAGTCCATATTACACTTTTAATTTGGACAAAAATCCAAATTTCTTCCAAGAACTTAATTGTAATGCTTGACTAAGTTTATATTCAATTTCAAGAAGTGAAAACTAATTTGCGCATGAAGCACAAATATGACTAAACACAAGTATTTTTCTTGAGACGTCAGCATAAAATAGTCACACATTTAAATTGTTACACCATACTTTGAAAAAATTACCTTTATATGGATATTAACCCTTACTAATATGAACATAGAATTTGATTTTATGTTCCTATATGTAGTGATTTTGAGGATAATTTCCTTCTTACTGCTGTCCCATTTTCAAAAATGATGTCAATTTATTCAAATGTTTTAATTTTGAGCTGAGAAGACTCTTGTAATCCTTTGAGATTTTTACTCATAAATGCACCCTTGAAATACTCTGTTAGTAAGTTGGTTTTCTAGCCATTAATTATGTATTTAAGACTAATTAGGGGTATCATATGCAAACAATGTAAAAAAAAAATTGTTTAACTATTTTCTTAATCCCAGAGCTTTTTATGTTTTCTCTAAAGCAAGAGAACATGGGAGTATAATTAAATTATTTTTTGCCAACTAATTTTATAGCACCTTAAACTTTTATTTTAACCAATTGAATATTTCAACTTATAAAAATTGTATTTATTAAACACTTCAATTTATAAAAATTATTTTATTGAATACTCCAACTTATAAAAATAGATCAATTAAATTATAAAATATGAAAAAAAAATTATACTATCCACATAATAAATTAATATTTTACATATAAAAATAAAAAAAATATTGTTTCTAATTATTTAGTAAATACCAAACTCTTTTATTATATATATACAGTTGCTACGGTGAGTTGCATACGTTCATATATTCTATAAGCATTGAATTATGTAGTGATTAAATTACAGGAAGTACATGAAATATACAAAATATAAAGAATTTATGGTAAAACTTTCTATCCTATATGTAAATGTGGGAATAAAGAAAATAATGGGATTTTCGATATTATTTTTATTAGTTATAGACAAATTTGAAAATTACATTTTAAACTAATGAATGTTTGGATGAGTGGTTCGATTTTCATTGATGGTCTAAATACTCGTTGAGAGTACGATTTAGTTCTAATCCAGTAGTCTGTGAAGACAAAAAAAAAATTATATTTTCCTATTTGATTAGATATAATTTCTAAAAATTATTTTTTAAATAAATAAATATATATATATAATAAAAAAGTGTATTTATAAATATATATTTTAATGGTGGTAGGAAAGATTATGGGTTTATTTGGAGAGAATATAACATTTCTTTTATATAATCTTTTTTATATTATTTAATTAATTAATTTATTTTAAATTAGTAACTTGGAACAATAGAGAAACAAACTACTTAAATAAACTCTTTAATTGGCAAATATTGGATTCTAACATGATTTGTTTTATAATTTTCATTTATTGACTTAAATTTTTTTTTATCTATCAAAATCAAGTTTAATTAAATTATAGCATTTTTAAGGTTACTTTTCAAATTCAAATTGGCAAATTTTTATTGTATTTTATTTTTTATTATAATTTGATTTCTTAAAAGATTTTTCTTCTTAATGAAAAATAATTGTTATTTTTTTTCCGTTATTGAGTTAATTTGTAATCACTGTTACTTTAATTTAGTAAAAGATTTATATCTTGCTTACAATAAATAGATGGCCTCATGATTAAACTTTTTTAATTTTCTTGATATTTTTTTTATATTCTAAATATGTTTGACTTCAAAGAAAATAATATTTATGAAATTGAAAAAAAATTATACTATATATTTCGGTTTTGGGTCATTTTTTGGATTTCAAGAGTTTTTATGTATGTTCATATATATATTTTTTAATGCATTGGGTAAGTGATACTATCACTACAGTCAAAATAATTACCATTATTAATTCAGATCTTCTTTTCTTTTATCTAGCAGTAAAAAAATTTATTAATTTTCATTATAGTTATATATAAATATTGATTTGGGATTGAAGAGTGAGTTATAACTTGATTTTCTTTTTGAGTACTATCAGGGTTTTAAGAATTTTAATTTATAAATTAGAAATTGAAGGATTAAGCATAGAAATTGGATTAAACTTTATTTTGAAACCACTTCATTATATAAAAATAGAATCTTAAGTATATAAAAAATAGCATTGCAAGCAGCTTAGACGGTAAAATCTAATATAAATTAATTAATTGTATTTATTTTAATCTAAATAAAAACTTATTCTTTAATATTATATGGATAAAAAATTAAAGCAATACAAAAAATAAAAATATAATGAGCAACGTGCAACGTGCATCATAAAAAGGACTAATATATATAAAAGTATGGGTGGGGAGAAGGGGAGACATTGGATTCTTAAAATGCCCATATAGACTTTCAATTTTATTAGTTGAGTAAAAATATACTTAAAGATAATTTAGTCCTATTCTAATTAATAAATTTTAATTTTTTATATTTTAATTAATATTATATTATAAATACATTAAGTATAATTTAGTCTCATTCTAATAACAAAAATTTTAATTTTATTGACTAAAAATTAAAATAAGATTTAATAATATAAAATATTTTGTAGATATTTAAATAGACTAATGCCTACGATTAGTACACTAAAAAATGAAAAAATAAAAAATAAAAAAACTTGTGCTTCATTTATATTAATCCTAATTGTTAAATTACACAAGAGAAAAAAATTATTAGTTGATTATAAATTATTTAATTTAAAGAAAATCATTAAGGAACATTACTAACACACCCTGAAAAAATGGAACTTTCTTTAATCACTCATTTATATTTATAATCAAATATCTTTCTATTGGAGTGAAGACATCCAAAAGATTGCATTTAGTAAGAAATTTTCAAACCTTATCCCCTAAAAATGAAAATTGTAGATTTATTCTACCATGGCATAAACAATATAAAATTTTCTTTAAAAAAACAATATAAAATTTATTCTAAAAGCTTGTAAAATTGTAGATTCCATTCAAATTAAAGGTTATAAAATTCATTCTGTAAACTAAATAAATTTTACTTAAAAGATTTCATTAGTAAAAAATTTAAAGTTTCCTCAGTATGTAAATATATGCACAAATTTTATTTACTCCGATTAAGTTAAATGATTTTATAATTTAGCGTATTACTGACGAAAATTTCGTGTTCAAGTTTTGGATAAATTATATAAAATAAAATAAAACATCAATGCTAATTGTAAATTAATTGTATCCCGTTTAAATTCCACCTTAGTAAAAATAATTAACAGTGTATATTTCGAAAGACCGACCTAACAGTGAAGTTATAAAAAAAATTTGGCTCTAGATTTTCATTATATTAAAAATGCTCAAGATTTTATAAAAATCAGAAAAATTCAAAATTTCAAATGGAATGAGTTAATTTGGAAAGTTTGAAAAGGTTAAAAATTGAAGTCATTTCACATCATTCCCCCATTTTAGACTAAAAAGCCTCTAATTAATGGTTCTTGAGAGTCTATCCATATGAATCGGTTCTCTCTCAATTAAGAGTCAATTACTGCTCTTTAGGGTTAAAATAGACATAAAATGGAAAAATATTCGGTTAAACCGTTATCTTGATTTTTGTGTAAATTTAATTTTTTTTTATATATAAAAAGAATAGAGGAAGTACAAAAGAAGTAATGAAGGAGAGAGAAAAATGAGTTAATTAAATATGGTGCTTTAATTCTTAGTAAATGGAGAATAAAAATGTGGGGTTACTGATGTTTTCTCTGGAGCACTATGTTTAAATAAATGGGTGCAAAAAATAAAAAATAAGTGTTACGCTCTGTTCTGTAATTGATATTTTCTATGTATCATGGAAAAAAAGTAGAAAATAAAAATTCCAACTATTGCGATGAGTGGGTTAAGAACAAAAAGTTAAAAAGCTTAAATGAGATTGATTGCACCTAACAAATATTCCAAACAATTGATGCAAAGTCTGGGACAAAGGCTACTAAAGGCGAGTGGGATAAGTGGGCCCATCACGGGTCTTATCTCTATGGTGAGGATTCCCATCAAATTAATGAAAGTGTACTCTAGATATTATAGCAGCCAATTTTGAATATCTTCTACAGCTACAAGGGATTACGTTTTCTAATAAGCCAATGGTAAATTACTCTTTAATCCTTACAATTTCGTAAAATCAAGTTAAGCTTTTTTTTTTTTTTTAAAAAAAGGTAGGTTATTTAGTCTTTTAGGGTTTACAGCTGTTAATGAACACTTTTGTCTAAAGTTTTTAATTTTTTCCCTTTAAATATCAACTGAAAAGACAAATGATACCCTTTTTTTGTAGCGTGTGTTTTTTTATATTAAAATCTTTTCTCCCGTGTAAGAATCACAAAAGATTAATACTCCCTTGATTTTTTTATTTTAAAAAAAAATTCTATTTTCAACGTTTGTTTATATTAATTTTTTAAAATGTGCATTACACGTAAATACTATTATTTATATTCATTATATAATTTTATTATTTATTTTAAAAGTTTATTAATTTATTAATTATACTGAAATTGACAATATATTTATAAAATAAATTAAAAGACATTACAAAATTATTCATAGACATTATATATCTAATTAAAAATATTACAACAACCAATCACTGATATTGTATAAAATATTCACCCCCTTTTCATAAACTTTTTCAAGAAATAGAAGTATTGTTGATTCATAAAGACTTTGCTTCTTTTTCCACAGAGATTCATATTTGAATCCAGCTTTAAATATGTTAGTATGGATTATATGTTGTGTTTGAAATGTTCTGCATGTTCTTATTTGGTTCCGCAGTTAGGACGCTGAATTTATAATTGATTATGTAAAAGTTATTGTGTGATGATAAAAACTATGGAGTATTGTTCTGAAAATTTAGATAATTTTATGACAAGAATAGTTTGACTATATTATGACCGATGAAATTTTGCATAAAATGTATTTTTATTAAATGAGTACAAGTCTGAACTATGAGTTAAATGTGATATTGAAGCTAGGTCAAGATTGTTACTAATTTGATTATTAAATAATATTATAATATGGGCTTATTGTTTCTAGAGTCAGATAATAGTAGAGACAAATTTTCATAGTTTAAGCTTACTACGGGCCTCGGGGGCTTTAAGCTTACGAAGGTCCTAGTGTCGGTTCGGTCCAGTGTCAAAGTTGATATCTGAGCATAAGATTATATGGTTTAGATAACTGCAAAATTATTTTTGTCACGTCTTGAAGTATTTTTTCTTTGTCTTTTGAATCCAGCGTAACCGTATCTAAATTAATATTATAGAATTGGATTGAGGAGTAGAATATTACATTGTATAGAATATAAACTATTATGTTTGTTTGATTTTATCCATGTTTGGATTTCAGTATAGTGAATACTAGGAGAAGAATACATGATAGGATGGATCAAGATGTTTCAGATGAAGCTTCTTTAGGGCCTCTAGCACCAATTAGGCATCGTAGAGGCAGACCTGCTAGGAATGAGGATAATCAGAATGTGAAAATCCTCCAGTAGTTGATACTTTTATGACTGGACTTTAGCAAGTGGTAACCGCTATGAATAATATGATGCTGCAACAATAACAATTACTTCAGGCGCATGCATCTCATGAGCAACAACAGCAACAAATACCTACCCCTATACCTATCCCTATGCTTGCTCCTATAACTGATCTGGTTGTACCCCCACAACAGCCAGTACCTCCACCTCCACCTCCTCCACCCCCACCTATTGACTTGAGAGTAGCTGAGAACATTCTTTATGATATGTTTATTAGATATAAACCACCTAAGTTTTCTAGTGTTGAGAATGCTCATTCATTTGTGTCTAGGATAAGAGAATTTTATGTTGAGTTGGGTTGTAATGATGAGAGATCTATTGTCTTTGCAGGCCGTAGAATGGAAGACATAGCTGAGATTTGATTTAGAGACTATAGTTAGCCTTTTCTAGTTGGTATGACTTAGGAACATTTTTCCACACTGTTTATGAATCATTTATGTTCCTGAGGGAATGAGAAGACCGAAAATGATAGAGTGTGAGTCCTTAGTTCAAGGAAATATGACAGTTGATGAATATGTTACAAAGTTTATAAAGTTGAGCAATGAATGTACTAAGGTATATAGGTTCATTAATAGAATGAATTCTGCGTATGCCACTTTACTTCAGCAAAGAGATCAGGATTTTAGTGCGATAATTGACTTTGTTAGACAAATGGAGTGTAAATATATTTCTGATGGAGTAATGTTAGGACAAAGAGATATTAATCCTGCAATGCCATCAGGGAGTTTTAGTGTACCAAGAGTGAATAGATCTTTTTCTATGGGTACAAAGTCATTAGGATCTAGATTTCAAAAGGGGGGAAATTTTGGTAAAAAGAAAGATAAAAAGAATTTTGGGCAGAGGAGAGGTATTTTCACAAGTAATGCTAGTAGTAGACCTAGATCTAATTTGAGTGGCAGTAGAGTAGCCTGTAATAGGTGTGGAAAGTTTCATCATGGAGTTTGTGACCTAAATGTTAATACCTATTTTAGATTTCACCAGGTAGGTCAGTGTGCTAGAGATTGTCCTATTTTTCCTATGCAACCAATGCCATCTCAATCTTCTATGGACAGTGTATCTAGACCCCCTACTATTGCACCATTTCCATCAGGTTTTAGATTTTCAGGCCAGTAGGGCTGTGGTTCTATTGGCAGAGGCAGAGGTCAATATACAGGATAGACTTTACAGTAATTTGTATTGTGACAGTCGCAACTTTTTCATTTGACTTAAGGGGATGCTCAGGCATCCACTGCTGTTGTAGCTGGTATTATCACTATTTGCTCTTTTGAGGCATGAGTTTTGTTTCATCCTAGTGCTACATGTTTATTTATATCTCCTAAATTTGCTGCTAAGTTAGAGAGAATGCTAGTACGACTATATTTTCCTTTATTGATATATATACCTCTACATGAACCTGTTTTCGCTGATGTTGTTATATCGGATTGTTCTATTATTATTAAGGATAGCAATTTGCCTGCGGATTAATTTTCTAGATATGATAGACTTCGATGTTATTTTGGGTATGGATTGATTAGCGAAGTATGATGCAGTCGTTTCTTGTAAAAGTAAAGAGGTTAGTTTAACTTATCGAGTGATAGCGGAGATGCAAGAAAGATACCCAATCTTTTTCATTTTGAGTGAGAGATTCCATCTTGCTGATAATTAAACTTGACTTATTCTGTATATTTCTTGCTTTTTATATCGTCCTATTTTATTACTTCTAAAATTTGAGAACGAATTTTTATAAGGAGGAAAGAATTGTAATACCTTGAAATTTTTATTTCGAAACTTTTGCATTTAAATTTAATCATAAATTATTAATCAATGATATTACGCCACATAACATTTTTCATGGCTTATTTAAAATCGAAAATCATTTTGATTTGTCCTAAAATCAATTGAGAAATGATTAAATCAATTAAAAATCAGACCAAATTATTGAGTTAGACCTAGTCGTTTCGAATTGAGCCTAAACCAGATTTTTTTATATCACTGTGTGCCACTATTATTTTTCCTTTCTCTTTTACGTTGGACGGTTTGTATTTTAGTCAATAATTATCTTTTTTCCTTCTTCTCCCTATCTTTTCCTCTTCTTTTTCACGCCAACCTCACCCCTCTCCTTCATCTCTCTTTGTCGATCACTCTCTCTCTCTCCCTCTCTACGCACGCCAACCACTACAGTAGCACCGACCACCACAGCTCCACCACGCTGTTGCCTCTGCCATTCTCTACTTCCTCGTGTCGCTCCTTCAACTCCAGCCATTGCTATTGTCCCGCTCATTCCAGCAGCAGCAACGGCGTCACGACAACAGCACCACCACCATGAGCTCCTTCACGCTGCTACCTCAGCTCCTCTCTTTGGCAATCCATTCTCAGCGAGACAGCAGCTCCTCGTGTCAAGTTAGAGTTGCGCCACTGCCTGAACGACACGATACCAGCAACTTCGGCCATTGTCTCCTCCTCCTCTCTCCTCAAATGCGATCCCAGTCGTTCGATCATTTTTCAATCGTGATACAAACCATCGATTTATGATTTTTGGACTTTGATTGTCATTAAGGGTACTAAATTTATTTCCAAAATTATTGGTTAATCTTTTTAGTATTTTGTGGTTAATTTTTAGTATTTTGGTAGTTGATTGATCATTTGATTATGGGTTGTGATTTATTAATTTTTAGTTTAGAATAATATTATTTATAGTGGTTGATTAATTATAGGATATTAATTATTTCTTAGATCCCGTCTAAGGAGAGAAGAGGAGGAGACGGTGGCCGGAGTTGCTGGGATCGAGTCGTTTAGGTGGTGGCGCGGCTGTAACTTGACGCGGGGAGCTACTATCTCGCTGAGAACGGGTCGCCAGGGAGAGGAGCTAAGGAGGTTGCAGCGAAAAAGCTTGTGGTGGCGATTCTGCTGTTGCAATGTCGCCATTGCTACTGGAATGGGCGCAATAGTAGCAATGGCTGGAGCTAAAGGCGCAATGTGAAAAGGAAGAGAGAAGTAGAGGCGGCAGTGCAGTGGAGCTGTGGTGGCCAGCGCTGCTACACTGGCTGGCGTGCGCAGAGAGGAAGAGACAGTGAGAGAGAGAGAGACTATGAGTGAGTGAGAGAGAGAGAGAGAGAGAGTGATCGACAAAAAGAGATGGAGAAGGAGACAAGTGAGGTTCGTGTGAAGAAGAAGAGGAAAAGAAATAAAAAGATAAAAAAAGAAAGAAGGAAAAGATAGGGACAAGAATGAAAAGAAGGAAAAAAGAAAATTATTGACTAAAATACAAATCGCCCAATGTAAAAGAGAAAGGAAAAATAATAGTGATACACAGTAATATTAAAAAATATTTGAATTAGGCTCGACTCGAATCGTATCGGTCCAACTCAATAATTTGGTCCGATTTTTAATTGATTTAATGGTCTCTCAATCGATTTTAGGGTAAATCAAAATGGTTTTTAGTTCCAAATAAGCCATGAAAAATATTACGTGGCATAATATCATTGGTTAATAATTTACGATTAAATTTAAATGCAAAAGTTTCAAAATAAAAATTTCATTGCATTACAATTCTCCCCTCTTTATAAAAATTCGTCCTTGAATTTTAGAAGTATCAAGATAGGACGATATAACAAGCAAAGAATATACAAAATAAGTCAAGTTCAATCACTAACAAGATAGAATCTCTCACTCAAAATGAAAAGGATAGGGGTATCTCTTGCATCTCCGCCGTCACTTCCTATGTGCACTACTCGATAGAATGATTTCGCCATAAAACCTTAACTATAGGAATTTCTTTAGATCGTAGTATGGATTTGAAAGTCGAGAATTCTGATAGGTATCTCTTCATATGTCAAATTTTCATTCACTTGAATCTCTAGAGTTCCAACACATGTCATAGATCAGATATATACTTCTGTAGCATGGATACATGAAAAATTGGATGAACATGAGAAAATACATTCGATAAGTCCAATTGACAAGCTACCTCTCCAATTCTAGCAGTAATCGGATAAGGTCCAATATATCTCGAGGCCAACTTTCTTTTCTTGCCAAATCAAAGAATTCCTTTTATAGGACATACTTTTAAGAAAACTAAATCACCCTCTTGAAACGCAACATCTTTATGCTTAGGATTAGTATACTCTTTTGTCTATCGAAAGTTGTCTTGATTTGATCTTGAATGACAAGTACCTTTTCAGATGTAACTTGAATCAATTCGGGTCCCACTAATTGCTTATCTCCTACTTTCTCTCGACATATGGGTGATATGCATTTCTTGCCATATAGAGCTTCATACAGTGTCATACCTATGCTTGCTTGATAACTATTATTGGAGGCAAATTTTGCTAATGGCAGGTATGAATCCCAATGTCCTCCAAAGTTCAGTATACACATTTAAAGCATATCTTCCAACATCTGAATCGTGCTCTCAGATTGTCCATTAGTTTATGGATGAAAAGTTGTGCTGAAATCCAGTCTCGTCCCTAAAGCTTTCTACAATGATTCCCAAAACGAGAAGTGAATTGTGTTCCTCTGTCAAAAATGATGGAAATTGGAATACCGTGCAATCGTACTATCTCTTTGATGTAAATCTTTGCTAATCTATCTACATTATACGTGGATCTCACTGGAGTGAAGTGAGTTATTTTCGTAAGTAGGTCCATTATTACCCAAATTGAATCCTAACCTGCCGGTGTTCTCGGTAAACCTACTATAAAATCTATAGTGATTCTCTCCCATTTCCATTATGGTATCGACAATTATTATAACAGTCTTGTAGGTATTTGACGTCCTGCTTTTACTTGTTGATAAGTAAGACATCTCGATACAAATTCAGTTACATCATTCTTCATTCCTGCCCACTAATAGTTATCTTTCAAATTTCAATACATTATGGTAACACCAAGATGTACACTATAAGCGACATAATGAGCTTCATCTAAAATATCCTTTCTAAGGTTATCAACGTTAGGTATACATATACGTGTATCATTTCTGAGCACTCCTTCACTATCTATCACAAAATTTCCAAATCCACCAATACTTCTTGTATGATTCTCTATAACTGTGGGTCTCTACTCTGTGTAGATTTAATCTTGTCAAACAACATCGGTCTTACTCTAAAATGAATTAATAAAGTTCTTGAAGTAGAAATCTCCAATTTAAGATTTCCTTCGAGCATCTATCTAACTTAGCAGCAAATTTAGGAGATATAAATGAATGTGTAGCATCGAGATTAAACAAAACTCGTGCCTTAAAAGAACAAATAGTGATAATACTTGCTATAACAGTATTGGATGCCTGAGCATCCCCCTGAGTTAGATGGAAAAGTTGTAGTTGTCCCATACAGATTGCTGTGAAGTCTATCTCGTATGCTGATCTCTGCCTCTACTAATAGAACCACGACCCTGCTGGCTTGAAAATCTAGAACCTGATGAAAATAATGCAACAGTAGGGGGTCTAGATACACTGCCCATAGAAGATTAAGATGACATTGGTTGCATAGGAAAAAATGGGACAGTCTCTAGCATAATGGTCTGTCTGGCAACATTTAAAAGAAGTAATAACATTTAAGTCACAAACCCCATGATGAAATTCCCCACACCTATTACAGGCTACTCCACTAAATCTATTGCCACTCAAATTAGATCTAGGTCCACTACTAGGACTACTGGTGAAAGTACCTCTCATCTGTCCAAAATTCTTTTTATCTTTCTTCTTACCAAAATTTTCCCTCTTCTGAAATTTAGAGCTTGATGACTGTGTACCCATAGAAAAAGATATATTCACTCCTGGTACACTAAAACTCCCAAATGGCATTGCAGGATTAATACCTCTCTTACCTAACATTACTCCATCAAAAATATATTTAATCTTTATTTATCTAACAGAGTCAATTATAGCACTAAAATCCTAATCTCTCTGCTGAAGTAAAGTGTCATACACAGAATTCATTCCGTTAATGAACCTATATACCTTAGAACCTTCATTTGCTACAAAACCTAGAGCAAATATGCTCAACTCTATAAACTTTGTAGCATATTCATCAACTGTCATAATTCTCTGAACTAAAGACTCAAACTCTACCATTTTCGCTCTTCTCATTCCCTCAGAAACATAATAATTCATAAACAGTGTGAAAAAAATGCTCACAATGTAACACCCGCCATCCAATCCTGAAGAACCAGACGACGGATGCCACATTTGGTGCCAGAGCATCGACTTATTATACCTGATGAACCCGAAATATACATTAGAAGTGGCTTAGTTTCCATAAAGAAGCAAGTAATATTTAGATAAAAATTATTTTTTTGATAAATAAAAACATAGGGAAATTCCTACAAAAAAATTCGCAAGAATTTTTCTTAAAAATTGACTTGCAACACAAAGAAAACAAAGCATTTCCAATGTTCAATCCTCCAAACCCCAACTCCAAATTATTATACCAAGTCGCACAACACTTCTAAAAATATAATGTCCAGTCATCTTATTATATAATTAAAATATATACCATCGTTCATACACCATTCATGAAATCAAATAACAATACTTAATCGGCCACCGATTTCATTAGTTATAATTACAATATTTACAACCTCAAAATTTGTTATAATAAATTCATACATGCCATTATTCACCTAATAAACATATCCTATCCAAAATTAATACTTCTACTCTAATGCTACCTCTCCGATCTTC
>CANUEX010030999.1:0-27613 GCA_948099535.1 Jatropha multifida | reverse complement strand
AAGGGAATTTTGAAATAAAAAGTAGTAAGTTGTGAAATGTATTGCTAAGGGATTGTGTATAAGAAATAAGGTTATTTGTGAAAGAATGGTTTCGTTTGGGCTCAAGTATGTATGATTGAAATGTAGTAGGATGAGGTTTATTCCGGTTATGAGCATGCTCGGCTATCAACCTTCTATTATGATATACTATGATCAAATGCTAGGGTTATCAGCCCTTCTAGATAAGTAGACGTGCTTATCAATCGGTGGCGCTTTCATAGGACAATTTTTTTGTGGTGCTTTCATAGACCATAACCGGTGGTGCTTTCACAGGCCAAATTCTGTTCTGATATCCATGTAACCAACTCTGCTTACATTTCTTTCAGAATACGTATAAGCCCTAAACTAAAAATAAGCTCTATTCTTTTATGAAAAGAAAAGGAAATGTACTTGTAGATATGGAAATTTTTACATTTATCAAATCTCAAATTTATTTCTAAGAATGAGCTTCTTTATGATTTTCGAAGTATTCTAATTTAGTTGGTACGTCTTCGATACCTATTATATATTTGATTTGAGTATTTTAAATTATACTTGAGATTTGTGCTTTGGAAATTCTTTACTATTTATTCAATAATTATTTAGCATCACTAAGTCTTCCGCTCCGCGTTGAATTCCATCACATGCAGGTTGTGAGCGGTGGGGGCTACTTGAAGACCCAAGGCGAAGCATTAGAGAGGAAACTTTATTTTTGGGTAGGACATGTATAGAGATGTAAATTATGGCATGTATAGATACTTTGTAAAAAGTTTAGAGATCTTAAACACTGAGTTGTAAATTAATGAGATTCGAGATTATTTATGATGTTTTATCTACATGAGTATTTAATGTGAATGATCATTAGCAATTATTCCCTTGAATTAATGATTTTATGCTAGGATAGAATCTAAGATGAATGATATGATTATATAAAAGTGCTGCATGATCTGGTGTCCTGATTTGGAGTATTTGGGGTTTGATTTAGAGTAAATATTTGAAGTGTATATGTTTTTTTTGTGTGGCAAGTTTATTTTTAGGGGAAACTCTTGCGAATTTTTCGTAGGAATATCCCTAAAACCTTTATTTTCAAATTTTAATTACTTGCCCCTTATGAAAACTTAGTCATTTCTAATATATGATTTAAATTATTAAGTAAGGTAAGACGGTGCTCCGGCACTAAATGTAGCATTCATCGCCTGGTTCTCCGAGATTGGGTGATGGGTGTTACAGGTTGATTATTTGATTATGGGTTATGATTTATTTATTTTGGCTTAGGATAATGTTTGATGCGGTGATGGATTTAAGTAGGGGATTTTTACTATTTAAAGATTAATATAGGATTTAAATCAATTATGAGAATCAATTAAAATAAATTAATTAAGCATTTTAATTAATGATGGGTCTTGATAAATAATAAATTGGAGGATTTTGAATTATTATAGATTAATTGCGGTTAGTGATTAATTAATTACAAAATCCATATAATTAAGATTGAAGGATATAATTAATTAGATTAAATTATGTTGAGAATGAATTTCATTATTAAGGGTTACAAATATTATGGATGAATTTATTGTTAAGGTTTAAGTATATTAAAATTATTGTTAATGGATAATTGGTGGATTTGGATAAATTACTACAAGAAATGAATACTGTATATATATAGGTATATTCTGCAGAAATGAATTATGGTTCAAGATTTATGAATTATAGCCCAATAAATTTATTAAGTTGATTTAGACCAATAAGGAATTAAAATTAGTAGATTTTAGTTAATTAGGATTATATTGGGGGTTGGTTGAATTATTAAGGTTTGATTAAAATAAAATGGGTTGTAGTATTTGAGTTGACGAAATTAAATTAATTTGAGCGAGAGGAGGATCGTAGAATAATTCAGTTAATTAGAATATGGATTGGTAAATATTAATTCGGGTAGAAGATTTTATTAAATTAAAGTAATTTAGGTTATCAAATAAATGTAATTAAAGGAATTCATGGTAATTGTTGTAGATATAAAAGAAAATAAATTTTTGATAGAGGTGATTAAATATATATTGTGGATTAAATAGTAGAATTATTGGTATTTGATTTGAATTAAGGAATTATAGTTTGTTAATTCACAAATAGAAATATAGATATATTTTTTAGGTTATTAAAAACAAGGATAAAGTAATTAAATAAGTAAATGTATCATTTGTGATTATGAAAGGTTAAGGATGAATTAAGAAAAATAAATTAAATAGTTGTTAAGTGTTTAGAGACTGTAAATAAATTAAGTAAAAGGAAAATTATTGGTGGAAGGATAATATTTGGAGTTAGAATAGTATTGTATGAATTCTAATGGTAGTAAAATTAAATTATTTTGAAGGTTATAATAGAAAGTTGAATTAATCGATATTCAGCAGGTGGTTAGTGCAGAGTCTAAATTATTTCTGACAGTTAGATTAGGATATAATTTATTATGTTAATTTTCTATTTGTTTATTTTTATTTTAGTCCTGTGTTTGATGAATTATTTCTCTATATTTTTAAATTTCTTGGATCGTCTGAGTTCATCAACTTCTCTTCAAAATCAGAATCAGAACTAGGATATCCTGCTATCACTATGAGTAATAATAAGTAGTGTATGATATGTATTTACATATCATCATCATTTTATTGATATATTTATAAATTTTTATATCAAATTATATTATATTATTATTTAATTATTATATAATTATATTTTATAACTGCATAATAGTTAACTGTTACTAAAATAGTTAAAAGTTATTAAAACAACTAACCATTAATGCCTGGGTACTTTGAGACTATCTTGCATATGGTTCGTGACTGCTGCTGCATCAAACAGGTTTGGTATGCTATTCAAGTTCCTAATGTTGCAGAGTTTTTCAACCCAGACATTCCCTTCTAATAATGGTTAGTGAGGAACCTCAAATCTAAGATGCTGCATGTTTCTGGTGTGGAGTGGTCAATTGTTTTTGGCATTTGTTGTTGGAAACTTTGGTATCGAAGGAATAAATGGGTTTTCTGTGAGGAGTATATCTCGGTTCAGGGATTTGTGGATGATATTTTGTGCTTTGCTAAGGAGGTAACAAGAGCTAGTATGGTGAATATGGAAGTGGGCAAGGGAGATATGGCCAACCACTTGAATTGGATTGCTTGGTCTCATCCTACTCCCCCTTTTATGAAGCTTAACACTGATGGTTCAGTGGACAGATGGCTTGTGGAGGAGGTCTTCTTAGAGATAACATGGAGAGATGAATTGCTGGTTTTGTGTCAAAAATAAGGACGCGTTCTGTTCCCAATGTAGAACTCTGGGCAATCTTGGAAAGCTTGCGTTTGGCCAAGAATCTGAAGGTCTCGCATTTAGAGGTGGAGTGTGACAACAAAGTGGTGGTTCAGTTTATTAATGGGCTGGTTCAAGTTGAGGGAGTTGCGCATCAACTCGTCATTGCCATTAGAGACTTGATGCAAGCTGATTGGGTGTGCAATGTAAAGCATATCTACAGGGAAGCCAACTTTAGCGCTGACTTTCTAAGCAAAATTGCAGCTGATTATGATTTTGACACTCATTACTTAAGGTACCCTCCTACAGGTCTCTCTTCATGGCTGTTACATGATACTACAGGGGCGATGTATCCAAGGTTTTGTTGTTAGTTCTTTGAGTTGTTTGCTCTCCTTTTATTACCAAAAAAAAAACAGCTAACCGTTAGTGTTGCCAAACAGATCCTTTGTTGCAATTAAAATTTCTGAACATCAATGCATCTCCATTAAAGTTGAAATTACCATAATGACAATCTCATCATCAATCCACCTAAAAAAAATTAATGACAATCCTATTTAGGAGTTCATCATGATGTTAAAGGCATTTTCTCTTAGATGTTAAAGGCATTTTCTCTTACTTTGCTTTCGTCTAATCTGTTTTACTTGGGAGTATTTTGATTTGTGAATAAAATTGTCAGACATAAAATGGTAGTGGGTTTTAAATTTCTATTAAAGGAATAGAGAAACCAGAATAGTGATGGAGAGGACTTACAATTTTTTTATGATGATTTTCTGGTGATGGAGCTAAAGAATGAGAAATAGTGGATATTGAATGTGGCTGCATAGGTTGTTTTCACAAATCAGTTAGTTGTTGAATTCACCGATCTATATATTACTCATGTCATCGCTAGATGCCATCTCTAAGCTTTCTTAAACCTCCAAAATTAATAAAGTCCAAATTTCTTCTTCTAAAATGTAGGGTTTTGTACTCAGATCAATATATGAATTCTTTGAGATGATGATAGAAGAAGATGATTATGATCGAGGGATGAGGAATTAAGTAAAGAGAAGACTGATAATTTTTCTTTGTCCAAATCAGTGTGTTTTTGAGAATTTTAGAATCTTGGATTAGATTAAATCAAGAATGTGACATGGGTCTTCAATAATAATTTTCTATTCATAACGATAAACCTAATGGTATTTTTGGGTACTAATATATTTAAGTTTCAAAATGCGGATATCTAGAATATAAAAAGTTAAAATATTTTTAGATATCTTTGTACATTAGGTCTAGTAATTTTCGATTAATTTCTTTGAGAAATGGTGAATTTTTAGTTTGAAATTAATTTCTGCTGCAAAAATCAAGGTAAATAAAATATTTCAATTCATTATATTTATATTTTTTTTATTTCTCTTATAATAACACTATAATGTACATATATTTTATTTATTACTTCTCAATGAATTATCAATTTTATTGAGAAAAAATTAATTGTGTTAAAAATAAACACATATTAAAAAAAAATCAAAAGTGAAGATCCCACTAGGCCCCATAAATTGACAATAAAGGAAAAAAAAAGGAAGAAGTAAAAGAAACGTGACAAAAAGAAAACAAAATTTTCAATGTTTAGCACCGCTCTTTGACAAAACAAAAAAAGTCATTTGTTTTGTTCCTCAGAGATTGGCTATAAATAGCCAAGTAGTTTAACGTTTAATATTATCCTTCGTTCTTAAGTTTGTGAGTGCGTGGTGAGGTGTGAGAGATTTATTATAAGTTTTAGTTTAATCCTTAATAAAATAAGTATTTCTAATTAAGTCTAATATTTAATTGGATATTTATTTTATTTTATTATTCTCTCTCCCCCTAGTAAAATCCAAAAGTGGTATCAGAGCTAAGATTTTAGCCAAATTAAATAATAAATCGAGAAATTCTAAAGTATGCTCTGTGGTTGCAGCCTAGACTAACCTTCCACATTAAAAAGGAATTTTTTTTTGATTTAAAGTCCAACTAATCAAAGAGTGATATCAGATTCGTGGATATATTTTTAAAATAAATATACCATGACGAAGAAAAAATTACAATGAATTTTTTGGCAAAGTTCACTCGAAAAGCAATTTCAAAGATAACAAAGTGATAAATAGTAAAATAGTAACTCAAAGTTTATGGTGAATATTTACTATTGAAGTTACTGTTGCATAACCCGTTACTATTAAGCCCAGTACTGTTCACTGTTACTATTTACGTAAACAGTTATAGTAAAAGATTTTTTCTGGGTTTGTGGTGTTGTCGAGATTTTGTTCGTGGACAGTTTGAAACTGTAAAATTTGTTGGTTTGGAACCACATCTTCTTGGTAAATTGCGAGGCTGCTAATACCAAGACACAAGGGCAGAATTGAATAATGTTGCGAGCATAAAGAAACTCAACAACAATAATTACAATAGAAAAAAGACCTGCTTGGAGTCATATTTGCAAGGTCAAGACCTCTAGGAGGTTGTTGCTGGGACGGAGACCACACCACCACCACAAGATGATAATATTCTTCTAAAGAAATGGAAGATTAAATTAGGGAAAGTCATGTTTGCTATTAAGACAATAATTGAAGATGAAATAATGGAGCATGACAACAGTTTTTCGTAAGTGTACGAAATCACAACAAATAATAAAGAGTGAGTATAGTATTATCCCACAAGATTTTATACCAAGTAGCAAAATTATCTTATCATAATATTATTTAAATGATAATAAAGAGAGGTAAAAGTAAAAAATAAAAGAAAAATAGTAGAAAACAATTCAAGTAAGAATAATTGTTGAAAAAAAAATCAAGGTTTAAAAGCTACTAGAGATTTTGACTTCACTTAATTCTATCCAATTTATTTTATTAGTTTGTTAATCGATTTTAATTGTTCAGGTAGGAAAAACAATATTAAAATTACTAACAAGAACTTCCAATGTATTATTAGCTATTTTAATCCCGTTTAATTACCTATCTTCCAATAGCGCAACCAAACATAAATTAAATCATTAAGTTTTATAGTTTGTTCAAGAATTCATAACCTAAAGTCATTAAATTATGAAAACTCCCCATGAGTCAAACCATATAACTTCCACATCAAGTTATTATTTCCATGTAATTTATTACCTTTTTCTTATAAAAAAACCTTTCCTCCCATAGTGATTAATGAAATAAATCAATCCAAGGGAGAAACTCTGCCTAGAGCATTAAATAAAACTCAATTAAACTTGAAAATAATTCCATAATCAATATGAATAATGAAAAGATAAAACAAGATTAAGAGTTTAGAGATAAAAACTGGTCAACGGATAGTGTAGACGACTTCCTAGATTTTTTACACAACTTAAATGCTCAAAGTCTTAAAAGAAAGAAAAACTAAGAAAATAGTAGAACAAAGATCTAATATCTAAGACTTGATGATGTGACCCCTATAATTGTTATGGTGATCTCTCTTTATATAGACTTGATAGGGTGTCTTCAAATCTGAGTAGAAAACTAGTTGGCCTAATTAGAAGGAAATATTATCTGAGTAGGAAATTGATTTTGTGTTATATTTCTTCCAAATTAGGGGTCTACTTTGGCCAAATTGGGCTAGAGTAATGCTAAGGTGCGCCTTTTTATTATTCTCATACAGTCCCATGCATAAGCCACACCTAGACTTTAAATCTACACGGGCTAAATAGTTGAATTCGGCCCATTTGAATTTTTAGCTTTCTTGGCAACACGACCGTGGTGTATGCCACGACGGTGCTGTGTAATTTACTGACTTGGCCATATTGAGCTTTTGAGTCCAAATTTCAGCTCCAACATTCTTTGATGCAATTTTTGGCTATTTTCTGGTAAAAACTCTTCGAATCAAGCTTATGAAGAATCAAGAAAACTTAATTAAAAATATAAATAAATTTAAATAAAAACTAATCAAAATATTTAGAAGTACTAAAATTCCTAATACTAACTAAGCTAAAAATACTATAAAAATATGACCTATCAAAATTCCTCAAACTTAAACTATTGTTTATCCTCAAACAATAAAATTAAAGGGAAACAAAATAAAATTAGCTTAATATGGTTGGAGATAATCATTCACAATCTTAAAAATATGAAAAATCTATTAACATGAAAATAAATCAAGTGTTTCCTATGCTAGTCATATTTTTGCAAAAATTCAAGTTTTTAACAAAACACATTCCCTAGTCTGAATATAAATTAACAAGACTTCAACACTAATAATTGATCAAACTATGATAGATAAAATTAGTTTGATAGACTTCAACATCTATCAAACTATGATAAATGAGGAATTTAATTTCGACATTCCCATAGGCAAAATTAGTTATCCCTTCTCCACAATTTTAAGTGCCACACCATTATCAAGATCAAAAGGTCTTTTATTAGGGTTGTAATGAGTTTTGTAGGATTGAATTAGCTAAAACAAAGAAAATAGATATAGGAATACAAAGAGTGCACAAAATGTATAATATCAAGATTTTATTTCTATTAAAACATGTACTTTTATTTGTATTAGGAGATTATCTTAAAATTTTTCACTAGCTCAATACTAGAGATACTTTGGCAAGGTCTCTTCATACTTTTTGAATAATTTCTTCCTTGCTAAGAACAATTTTCTCAAACTTGAATTTTTGATTGATTATTTTTCGGTGTGCTTCTCTTTGAATTTTTCTATTTTCTCCACTTGCTAGTATTTAAATGAAATATTTCTCCCTTTATTTTCTTGCTATGTTTCAATAAAATCGAATCTTTCAACTATACATGATTGCACTCAGGGTAAAAAAAAAATATTTTAATGGCTAGGTTTTAATAGGGGTAAATAATAAAAATATTGGTTTATAAGCTTCAAATTGGTTGCTAGGGTCACAATTAATTTAGGGTGGTCTAGGCTAAAATATAAAATTCAACAAATAATGCTTAAATCATCTCTTTCTAATATGAGCACTTTAAAAATTTTGTCTCAAAGGAATTTCTAATTTTTGTTCTAAGAATGTCAAAGTTAAATAAATTTAGATCAAAACATACATATCCATCATAATAATTTCAAAAATGGGTGTTTACGATTTTAAAAACAAATATTCACATCAAGGAATATTATTAAGTTAAAAATTTCAAATTTAAACTAAAACATACTATAATAGAAAAACAACTAAATTTATACCAAATTACTAGATATGATGATTTTTAAACTTGCTCATAATTATTTCAATCATATTAAACTAATAATATAAAAGGAAAAAGCGAAAATTTCCTTTCCCCAACTTAATCTAGCACATTGACCTCAATGTGTGAAATCAAATAATTCCCCAAACTTAAAATCATGTCTCAACACAAAGTGTAAAAATTACGAGATAAAGATGAACTGAGAACCACTTACCACCATTATATTGAGGGATACAATGAAATTTTTTTTTAACAAATATTATGAATTAGAATCCAATGGCTAAAAGCTAAAAAGAGAGGAAAACTAATAATGAAGTTAAAGACAAATATCTAACATAAACAACAGTTTGAAATAAACATAAAGAACAAACCAAAACATAATCCAAAAGACATAAACATAACCAATACTAAAAAAATTAGAAAAATGAATTAAATAACAGTACGAAATAGGAACTCAATCTGTAGGAGGTGGTGGAGGAGGAGGTTGCAACGGTTGAATGATCGTTTGGAGCTGAGCATTCAATCTCGTGTACTAATGTTGCTTTGTGTCAAGATGGGAATCAATGCTTCCATAGGATATATCTAAGCTAGTAAACCGATCAGACACCATCTTCTCCATCCTCTCCATTCGGCTATCGAACTTGTCCATCCTTGAAAGGATGCGAGCTAGCACCTCGTCGGTCTCAGCCTATGCTTCTGAATGTGAAGTGCCTACACCAGAAAAAGTAGAAAAAGAAGGAGGCAAACCTCCTATGTTAGCTTCCTCACCCTCTTCTTCAGCTCCAGTATCTGCCTCTTCAATTACATCATCTCTAACTTCAGGCTGCTCATCAATCCCAGCCAACCAGAATGTGTCTCCATGCTTAACCACCATTCTCATCCTCAACATCATGTCAATATCCAAATGGGTGTTTTTACCATTATCTAGCACTGCATATGGAGATCTGTCCGGGTTAAATACCCTAATGTATTGCCTAATCCTAGTAACGAATCTCCCCATAACTATACTACCCGTGTTTCCTTTTCCCACTTTCTTCCATCTCTCACCCAACTAATAACCTACATTCAGCCTAATCCCATTATCAATAACCCACAAAAAATACAACTCATTCACCTCTACCACACCATCACTTTCTTTCCTACTAAAAATTGTGTGAGCCAAAAATCTATGGATATAATGATAAGCAGGATTTCTCATATTAGAGCCCTTAGCACCTTTAGAGTTATAACCATGTGAACCTGGAAGTCTTTGCCATGCATCATTTTCGCTAAAGTTAGAGGGAACACATGGACTAGCATCTTCAATTGGGAAACCAAAAATATGACTAAGCTCATTAATGGTCAATTCATGTCTCAAACACATAATCCTTCATAGAGATAAAATTAGCCCACCCAATTTGTTACAAAGGTTCAATCACAGCATCTCTCAAACCCACCAAACTTAAAGCATGATCATTAATAAATATATTTGGTACTATAGGTTTTAAAGCAAAAGCATTGTACCTTTCTAGTTGTTCTAGTGTAGAGAGTGTGAATGGTGGTGGTGGGATCTCCAATGGAGGTGTGGTGGTTGCCCTCCTTCCTTATTGTAGATTTTGCATAGGCACTGCAGCATTTGAATGTGCTCTAGATGAAGAGAAAGTTCTTTGTCTCTTTGGTGCCATGGGTTAGAGATTTGGTGTAAAGAGAGAAAGAGAAAGGAAAAGGAGGAAGAAGATGGTGGTTATAGAGGTGTTTAGAGAGATAGAGAGATGCTATGGTGGTTTTTAGAGAGAGAGAGAGGTTTTGAGAAAAAAAATAAAATAGAAGTTAGGGTTTAAAAGAAAAACTTACCTTTTAAAAGAGGTGTCGCAGGGTGCTAAAGGCGTGGCATTGGACATGGACTACCCAGCCTTCGGTGCGTTCTTTGCTGTGTGTGCCACGGGCATGGCACCTAGGTTTGGAGTGCATTGAGAATCCTTTTTTTTTTTTCTCTAGGTGCGCCATGGCCATGGCTTTTCTGTTGAGTCGCTCCTATGCCATGGGCGTGGCCTGTTCCACGCCATGTCCATGAACTACACTGACTCTCCCTCTTTTTTTAGCATATGGATGCCACGATCATGGTACTTTACATGGCCAGGTCGTGGAGTGCACTGCCTCTTAGTATGCAAGTCACCGTTTTAGCATTTTTAGGCCATAACTGTGGCATTTTACACGGCCAGGCCGTGGACTTCCCTGAGTTCTATTTTTAAGTACCTGAAAACATAGAAAATAATCCTTTTTAAGTTTGGTGAATAAAAATAGACCATAAAAACATACTAAAAAGACAAAATTTAGATGAAATTAAATCGCAATTTAAACATACTAACAAAAAAGAAAAATTAATTAAAAGCCGAAATAAAATATAGGTTGTCTCCCAGAAGCACTTTTGTTTAACGTCGTTAAGCTCAATTCACTGCTCCCTTTCTTTTCAAGTGAGACTCATTGCGGTTTTGACCAGATCAAAAGCTTTATTTTAATAAACCTTCAATCTTTGAGCATTAATTTTGAAGCTTTGATTCCCATCAACAATTTCAACCGCTCCATATGGAAAAATTTCTTTTATGGTGAACGGTCTAGACCACCGAGAATGCAATTTACCTGAAAAAAGATGAAGTCTAGAGTTATAGAGTAGTACTTGTTGTCCAACTATTAAATTCCATAAAATAATATGCTTATCATGCCACTTTTTAGTTCGATCCTTGTAAATTTTGGCATTCTCATAAGCATGCATCCTCATTTCATCCATCATGTTCAATTGAAGCAATATCTTTTCTTTCACCTCTTTGGCATTGAAATTGAGAAACTATATCGCCAATATGCCTTATGTTCCAACTCAACGAGTAAATGAAATGCCTTACCATAGACCATTCGATATGGAGACATAACAATTGGTGTTTTGAATGCAGTTCTATAGGCCCAAAGTGCATCATCAAGCTTCTTGGACCAATCCTTCCTTGATTAACTAATCATAGTCTCCAAAATCTTCTTGATCTCTCTATTAGTTACCTCTACTTGTCCACTTGTTTGTGGATGGTATGGGGTACCTACACGATGAGTAACACCATATTTTTCAAGAAGAGAATCTAGATACTTATTACAAAAATGCTTACCTCCATCCGTGATAATTGCCATAGGAGTACCATAATGTGTAAAGATGTATTTCTTGATGAAACTCATCATGCTCTTAGCATCATTATTAGGAAGAGTAATGGCTTCCGCCCATTTGGAGACATAATCCATCGCCACCAAGATGTATTGGTTGGAATAAGAAGATGAGAGTGATCCTATGAAATCTAGGCCCCAAACACCAAAGATCTCCACTTCAAGAATGTTGTTTGATGGCATCTCATGACTTTTGGAGATATTTCCTAACCTTTGGCAATGATCACAAAGATGAACAAAGTTAAAAGCATCTTTAAATAAGTTAGGCCAATACAAATCACTTTCTAAAGTGTCCTCCACATTCTAAAGAATGACAACTGTAGAACACTCTCCATCTCCTTCTCCAGCACACATCTTCTAAAGAGTTGGTCATTACAATACTTAAACAAGAAAGGCTCCTCCCAATAATAAAATTTAACATCATGAAAAAAAATTTTCTTTTATTGATAAGAAAGATTATCAGTAATCTTGTAAGCAAGGTAATTAACTATGTCTACATACCATGGAACCTGCATATTTGCTAAAAGAAGAAGCTGCTCATGGGGGAAATCTTTATTATTTTGGACTTCTTATTGCTCTCCTTTCCCCAACTCAAGTCTTGACAAGTGATCGACCACAAGATTTTCTATTCCTTTCTTGTCACAAATCTCCAAATCAAATTCCTACAAAAGAAGAACCTAGAGTTAACAATGATAGAATGAGGTGAATAATCATTCACGGTTTATGACCTCAATATAGAGGATTTATTGCTGCAGTACAAGGTTGGCCCATACAACCTTCAATTGAAGAGTTGGAGAATCTATTGGCAAGTCAAGAAACTTTAGCAAAGCAAATGGTTGGAGTTTCATTGAATACAAAAGAGGTGGCATTCTTCACCAACAGAAGGAGGAATCAAAAGCATAAGGAAATTTTCAATCAGGGGGAGCTCAATAGAGACAATCCTACACACAAGGAAATTTCCAATCTGGAAGAGCTCAACAGAGGCAATTCCGGAATAATCAATAGTCTAAACCCATTAGACATTAAAATGGCGAGTGTTTCGTATGTGGCAAAAAGGGACATTATGCTAGAGAATGTTGACATAATAAAAAGACTGCAGAAGGTAATGCAGTAATAGTAAGTACAAGTCAGCAAACTGAACCACAATGGGATCTTGAGGCAATTTTTTGCAAGTATGGAAATAATGCAAGATGAGTCCAAATTAGAAGTGATTAAAGTACCTAGTCTCATGGCATTAGTGAAGGAAGCAGGGCAAGCTTCTAGTGCTATTTATTCTCATAAAGTAAATTATGAGAAAGATTGGATTTTTGATTTTGGGTGTTCCAGTCATATGATAGGAGATAAAGACAAGCTTCATAATTCTTCAGAATATAAAGGCAAACGAGTTGTGACAACTGCAAATGATGCAAAATTACCAATTACCCATATTGGTAATGCGTTGATTAACTCCTATCATAATAAAAAGCAAGTGTAGCTAGATAATGTCTACAGAGTATTAGAAATGAAGAAAAATCTTTTGTCAGTCTCACAATTGATAGACTTTGGCAAATTTGTTGTTTTTGGCCCAAATGACATCAAGGTATGTCAACAAGTTAAAATTATTGTTACACCTGAAATGAAAGGAGTAAAAGTAGATTCCATGTATGTAATGCTAGCTGAGGAGGCCTATGTTGACAAAATAAGAAGTAGTGAGACGGTGGATTTGTGGCATGCAAGGCTTGGACGTGTCAACTATCATAAGCTGAAGTTAATGATGAACATGTCTTCACTTAGAGGACTACCAAATCTTGATGTCCACACTGAAACAGTATGTGTAGAATGCCAATGCGGGAAGGCTCATTAACTACCATATGAAGATTCAACTTTCAAAGCTAAAGAACCACTAGAGTTGATTCATTCAAACGTGCTTGGAAAGTTAAACAGTCATCAATAAATGGTATGCATTATATGGTTTCATTTATTGATGATTATTCCAGATACATTTAGGTTTATTTTATGAAAGAAAAATTTGAAACTCTAGCAAAGTTCAAAGAATTCAAGCTAATGGTAGAAAGTGAAGTTGGGAAGAAAATCCAATGTCTTCGTATAGACAATGGCAGTGAATACATCTCCGATGAGTTCTCTACTTATCTTCATTAATGCAAGATTCGACGATAATTGACTTGTCTAGGCACACCACAATAGAATGGAATTGCTGAAAAAAATAAGCACCTTACAGAAGTTTGTCGAAGCATGTTGCATGCTAAAAATATCCCTGGTCGATTTTGGGCAGAATGTATGAGAATAATAGCTCATATCATTAATAGGCTTCCACAACTGAAGTTAGGATTTGTGTCTCCATTTGAGAAATTGAGAAAAATGAGACCCACTGTAAGTCACTTCAAAGTTTTTGGGGGTGTCTATTATGTGTTTGTGCCTGATCATCTTCGAAGTAAATTTGATAAAAAGGCGATCAGATGCATCTTTGTGGGATACGATGAAACTAGAAAGGGTTGGAGATGTTCTAATCCTAATAATGGCAAATGTTATGTCTCTCACAATATTGTATTTGATGAGACATAATCTTGGTGGACCCCAAAGTATGTGGCATTACCTTAGTCTAAGGAGGTAGAGGAAAGATTGTAAGAAAAGTTTGAAGAACCACCAGAAGAATTACAGAGAAGTACTAAAGTTGTTCAACAGTCAGTACCACAAGAAAAGCCATAGCAGATAGGTGTTTTCTAAGAAATAGAAAAGGAGGACCAATGAACAAGTATGTTAGAAGATCAACCAATGTCAGAATTATTACCACCACAACCATCATCATCAGAACTAAGAAGATCAGTTAGGCAGAGGAAGCGAAATCCAAAGTATGCTAATATTGCATTTATGGAAATTAAAAAGGAACTAGAATCTTATCAAGAGGCATCTCAAAAAGCAAAATGGGTACAAGCCATGATGGAAGAAGTTGAAGCTCTGGAATAAAATCAGACATGGGATTTAGTTCCGAAGCCAAAAGATGTAAAACCCATATCATGCAAATAGGTTTACAAGATCAAGGCCCAGCCAAATGGATCAATTGAGAGGTACAAAGCTCGATTAGTTGCTCGAGGATTTTCACAACAATATGGACTAGACTATGATGAGACGTTTAGTCTAGTAGCCAAGATTACAACTGTTCATGTTTTAGTAGCACTTGCACCATGCGAGTTACGAAACTTGTGGCAGATGGATGTGAAAAATGCTTTTCTGGACGGAGAGTTGGATCGTGAAGTTTATATGGAGCAACCACAAGACTTTGAAAATAAGTTTTGTCCTCGACATGTTTACAAGTTGAAGAAGGCACTGTATGGACTCAAAAAACTCCAAGAGCTTGGTATGGAAAAATTGTTGAGTTTCTTGTTCATAGTGGTTATACAGTTACACCAGCTGATTTTAGTTTATTTGTCAAAGCTCGAGAAGGGAAGCTAGCAATCATCCTGGTTTATATTGATGATCTCATAATTACTAGAGATAATGAGATTGAGATCCAACAAACAAAGGAGAATTTATCAATTCGTTTTCAAAAAAAAAGAACTTGGAGATTTGAATCACTTTCTTGGATTAGAAGTGGAACGCACAAAGGAGGGAGTCTTCCTATGCTAGCAAAAGTATGCAAAAGATCTACTCCAAAAGTATGGAATGCTCAATTATAAACATCTTGCTCTTCCAATTGAAATCAACACCAAACTAAGTATTTCAAAAGGCAAAGAATTAGAGGATTAGAAAATTTACAGATAGATAGTTGGAAGTTTAATCTATCTGACACTAACAAGACCAAATATTACATTCGCAGTTGGAGTAGTAACCCGATTCATGCAGAATCCAAAAAAGCTTCGTTTGGAAGCAGTTCGAAGAATTTTGAGATACATTAAAGGAACACTTGATCTTGAGTTATTTTACAAAAGCAAAGTTGATTGCAAATTAGAAGTCTATTGTGATGCTAATTATGCTGGTGATAATGACGCAAGAAGATCAACAACAGGTTACGTATTTAGTTTGGGTTCTAGAGCAATTACTTGGTGTAGTAATAGACAAACAACAATGTTACTCTCAACCACAGAAGCATAGTATTGAGCAACGACAATGGCGGCATAGGAAAGCACTTGGTTGGTACAATTGCTTAAGGATTTGAATCAAGAAATTAATTATCCAATACCATTATATTGTGATAACTTATCAGCAATCAGCTTAGTTGAAAATCCAGTATTTCATGCAAGAACCAAACATGTGGAGGTGCAGTATATTTCATAAGTGAGAAATCAGTTAAAAATGAGATTAAGATAATGAACGTGAAGACGGAAAATCAATTGGCTGATATTTTTACCAAAGGATTATCCAGTGCAAAAATGGAAGAGTTTCGAAAACTATTTGTATGGTCTTAAGAGAAAATATAATTTGCATTGAGGGGGAGTGTTAAAAATAAACACAAATTAAAAATAAAAATCAAAAGTGGAGGTCCCACTGGGCCCCACAATTGACAATAAAGAAAAAAAAAAAGAAGTAAAAGAAACGTGATGAAAAGAAAACAAAGTTTTCAATTAGCACCGTTCTTGGACAAAACGAGAAAGTCATTTGTTTTGTTCCTCAGAGATTGGCTATAAATAGCCAAATAGTTTAACGTTTAATATCATCCTCCGTTCTTAAGTTTGTGAGTGTGTGGTAAGGTGTGAAATATTTATTGTAAGTTTTAGTTTAATACTTAATAAAATAAGTATTTTCAATTAAGTCTAATATTTAATTGGGTTTTTATTTTATTTTATTATTCTCTCTCCTGTTAAAACCCAACATATGCAACTTTAATTATATGATCAAAATTTAAAAACAAAAAGGTTAAAGTAAAACTCTCTCTCTACATATATATAAACATAAAACGTATAAAATATAAAATATAAACAATAAAATCGCATGATCAAATTGAGTTTTTCCAAATCAAATCTTGGTCATGTGGCTACTTTTCTATATGCCAAATCAAATCTAACCTCTTCCGTCTTGCTCGATATACAACATGAGATCAGGAATTTTTTTTTTCCAAATCCATTTTACAAGTTGATAAGGTCAAGTGTCACCACATGGAATCAAGAGATAGGCCATCACTATACCATCCCTTTGACCTTTAAAAAAACAATAATAAATTATTTTTCTTTTTGAATTTGGATCTCTACCTTGAGCTTTTACTGGAATATATATATATATATATATATATTCTTTTTTTTTTTTTTGTTAGCCTATTTGGACTCCCTCATAATCTCAACTTCAAATGTGCTAAATCACACATTATTTCATATTGGAAATGAGAATTTCTTTTTCTCTTTTCCCCATTTTATAAAGTTCTTAAGTGAAGCCCACCCAATGAGCATATTATTTTATTATTTTATTATCATATATTATATAATAAATCATATAAACTTTAAAAAAATAAAAAGAAGGAAATAAAAATATTATAAAAGATATACATATGAACTAAAATACAGTAAACTCATCATATATAATAAAGAAACTCTTAGACATAAACATTAGTTAAATTGTTTTGCAAACTATAAATTTGAAAAACATTTATAAAACTGCCATTTACCTCTATAATTTTTACAAATAAGCACAAAGACAATAGTAAAGGTATATAAATATAAAAATATAAATTTATTATAAATAAATGAATAAAAAAATTAAATAGTCAAATCTAAAACTAAAAAAATCAAATATAAATATAGATAATTATTTTAAACAAGTACCAATTTTTAAACGTAAAAAATATCTTATATGATCTAATAAAAAGTTTAAAATTGAATATAGACATAGATAACTATCAATAAATGAATATTAATTTTAAAATATAATCATTAGATATAATTTTCTAATATTGAGATAATAAAATTAAAATTTAAAGGATAAGAATATCAGGTATCTCAATTTCTTTTTAATTTATTAAATGTATTTATTTTTTTAATTTATTAAATATTATCTTATAAGCTACCTTTATTATTTTAAAAGTATTTATTAAATTAAAAAGGTTATATAGATGCATATATAGGTATATAGATAAGAAAAAAATTAAAAAGCTTTTATTCTAATTCAAAACTTCAAAAGTTTTGAAGTTTTAAATTCAATGATTCAAAAATTTTTAAAGTTTTACTTATTCAAAGATTTTTTAGACTTTAGATATAGGTGTGTATAAATATGAAAATAGAAATGCTAAAAAATTATTGAAATTTTAAAAAATTTATAAAAGAAAAGAGAAAAAGAAATACTCAAACATGGGAGTGCCATATCAGCTTTTAAATTTTTTTTTTTAGAATTATATATATATGTATATATATATATGTAAAAGCAAAGAAGATTGATTAGCATGACTTGCTAACTATACTAACATATGACCTAAATTTTGGGAACACTTTTATTTATGTTCCACAGAATAAAGGTAAATTTGATAGCTAGATTTTTCTATACATCTAGTTAAATCTAAATGATTATGTTTAATCCAATTCCACGCATTGGATATTTGATATGAGTCTATTAGTCAAATCAATCAAAACGAGTTGAGTAAGGTATTGTTCAAAATTAACTTTTGATCAAACTTTTAATACTTTGATCAAGTCAAAACTCTACCTCTATTAATTACAGTATTCTGTAACATAACTTTATAACAAAATTTAAGTTTAAGTGATCTTTTTATTAAATATCAAACACTCTAAGATTTAGACTGTATTTGGCAACAACCACTAGAAAAAAATTCAACAAAACTTTTAGGTTGTGGGCTTTTTAAATAATTTCTAACATTTTGACTTATCAAAATACTAAATGGTAATTTTTGTAGTGTTTGGTAATATTGCATTTCAATTAACTTTTAGAGATTAAGATAGCATTTTATAAAAAGTTAACTCATATAACATTTAGCTATATAACTTAATTTTCAGCAATGTACATATAATGTTCAAGTTTTTCTTTTAAATTGCAAGATTATAGGTTGGGACTATGGGGTGGAACTTGATGGTTCTGGGTTTAGTTTTCTGCAATTGAATAATAATAAAATAGATTTTAAAGATAAAAAAATATAACATTTAGCTTTTTGACATTTTATGAAACAATAATCAAACATCTAACACCTAAACAGTGCTCAACTAGCTAACAGTTATCAAAACAATTAATTTTGTTGAACAGACCTTTAGGCTATGTTCTACGATAATTTTTCAAATTGCTTTTAGCGTTTTAACCAATCAAATAGCTAAACGCTATTTTTTATAATGTGTGGTATCATAGCGTTTAAATTAGCTTTTAGAGATTAAAATAGCATTTTATGAAAAGTTAATCCATGTAACGATTAGCTTTTAGAGTTTCCTAAAAAGCTATTCGAACAGTTAAGAGATGAACGCCACTAAAATAGCTAACAACTATCAAAATAACTAATATTGCCGAAAAACCCTAAGGGTCTATTAGACAAAATTAGTTATTTTGATAGTTATTAACTATTATAGTAGTTGTTAACTATTGTCTTTTGGATTGTGTTTGACAATAGCTTTTAGGATAGCTTTTAGTATTTTGAATTAGTCAAAACATTATTTCTCTATATTTTTGTGATCAGTAACTTGATATATGAAGTAAGTTTTTTATTTAGAGGTAAATGGGAATTTTCAAAAACGTTATCTCACCTAACATTTAGTGTTTTAGACTTTTTTACATAAATTTTTTGACAACCTTATCCTTTATTAATTTGAAATCCTTCTTTATCACTTTATGTCTTTTTATTATTTTTTATGCTTTAAAATCCTTCTTTGTCATATTATATATTTTTATTATTTTTTATATTTGACTTGTTTATAATTGATAGTAAAAGAAAAAATATCTGTTTACACATTTGCATTTGAACTCAAGGAAATATAAAAAATTAAAAATATTGACCCCTTAAAATATTAAGAATTTTCAATTTTATTTATAAAATAATGAACTTTTCAATTTTTCCTTTCTTAAATTTGAAAATTTAGGTGCAATGAAATCTTTTTCTTTTTTTGATAATGAGTTTAATTCTATGGCTAAAACTAAAAAATTCTACGTGAACATTTCAACGTCTTCTTTTTGTCATTTTAAATTTAATTGTCAATCAAATAACAATTTCTACCGAACACTTTCACTTTCAACCACTATTTAAACGGCTAAAAGCTAACAACTAACAGCTTATAAAAAAGTTTATAGTTGTTACAACAACTCAATTTGCCGAACATACCCTTAGTTGATAATTGTTTATATAGGGGTTTTGGTAATTATTTATATAGTGGTTTAAATTAGAAGTGTTCACTAAAAATAACTGTTTAATTTAGTTGTTTAACTTAAAATGTCAAAAGGGTATGAGTTGTTTAATTAGGCGAAATCAGAGGAAAAAACAATGATTTGATTGTTAAAAAAATTAATTAAAAGCTAAACATTAAACATTAGAGTGTTTGTAGATATGGAGAGAGGCTGATTCTTGTCTCTTTTGAGAGCCCCTCTTCATATTATTAGTTTTGTTGTAAGTTTTTATGTTTTTGTGGTCTATTATGGGATAAATGTATGTTATTTATATTTCTACTATTGTTTTATATTTCTTCTCCATCTTGTGTGTAGTTTATGATCTCTCCATTTTATGTGGAGTGTTTGTCTTGTTTTTTTTGCATTTATTTTGGATTTTTTTGGACAGGTGTACAATTTGTGGAGAATTTTTTAATTAAACGATGACCTCTTGTCTTTTGGAACCTAGTATGCGGCATGTTCCTATTGGAAAAAATTACTTTGATATCACTGTTAGGAAAAAATACCCACTCCGACACAACTTGTTATTGAAAACTTCATAGTTCCACGATTAAATAATTGTACAATAAATTCAATAAGATAAAATAAATAAATACTACTAAAAAAATAATAGAAGACACAATATTTTAACGTGGTTCGACAAATTGTCTACGTCCATAGATAACACTAATTCTTTTACTGTGTAAGAATAAAATAATACATACAAATATTGTAATTTTTTTCCTTGAGTTATGCCCACTCAATAAATCCCACAATATTTATATATCCCCCACATAAACCCCAAAGAATTACCATTAACTCGAAGAGTGAACTCGCTCTCAAAATCAGTGTTTAAGCCAACCCCATTGAAGCAATCTCGAGAGTAAACCCACTCTCAAATCCAGTGTTTACGCCAACTCTACTAAAGTAATCCCCTCTAAAATCCTAGAGTAAAATACTCGCAATTCATTATACCTAATTAACAACATTGAGAGTATATCCCCTACTCTCTCCTTTCTTCTTTCTTTTCTTTTTCATTTTGCTCTACACTCTTTTGTTGCACATGCACCCCTTCAATCCCTTTGTGCTACACAATCCCTAACTCATACATTTACGTGTATAAATATAGAGAACAAAAGAAAAGAAGTCAAAGGAGTAGATGTATTGGTTCACCTACTCCATCAAAAATCAATAATAAACCAAAGTCTTCAAATAGGGTGGTGCCAAATTTAACAGCAATTACAAATGGGCTGGTCCCACTTGAATGGGACCACCCAATAAATCTCCTCCTCACATTTAAATGGGTAGATTCACCATACAATTGGTTGTCCCAACTCCTCCGCTTAGCACGCACGGGGTTCTCCGTCACACCCTTGCCATACTCGCCATCTTATTGAATTTTAATGTCTCCTCCTAGTTGTCGATTCCCGTTGTCCCACTAAACCAACGGCTCAGATACCACTATCAACCCCGAGAGTAAACTCGCTCTCAAAATCAGTGTTTAAACCAACCCCACTGAAACAATCCTGAGAGTAAACTCACTGTCAATCCTAGTGTTTACGCCAACTCCACTGAAGCAATCCCCTCTAGAACCCTAGAGTAAATTACTCGCAATTCATTATACCCAATTAATTGCACTGAGAGTATATTCCCTACTCTCTCCTTTCTTCTTTTTTTTCTTTTTCATTTTGCTCTACACACTTTTGCTACACATGCACCCTTGTGCTCCCTTTGTGTTACACACTCCCTAACTCATACATTTACGTGTATATATATAGAGAATAAAAGAAAAGAAGTCAACGGAGTAGATCTATTGGTTTACCTACACCACCAAAAATCAACACCAAACCAAAGACTTCAAATAGGGGGTGCCAAATTTAATAGGAATTGCAAATGGGTGCATCCCACTTGAATGGGACCAACCAAAAAATCTTCTCCTCACATTCAAGTGGGTAGATTCACCATGCCTTTGGTTGTCCCATCTCCTCCGCTTAGCACGCACGGGCTTCTCCATCGTGCCCTTGCCTTACTTGCCATCTTATTGAATTTTAATGTCTCCACCTAGTTGTCAAATCCCGTTGTTCCACTGAACCAATGGCTCTGATATCACTATTGGAAAAATTTGCTTGGATGCTATTGTTGGGAAAAACTACTCACTTCGAAACAACTTGTTATTGGAAACTTCATATCTGCACGATTATATAATCATAGAATAAATTCAATAAGATAAAATATATAAATACTGCTGAGAAAATAATAGGAGGCACAATATTTTAATGTGGTTCGATAAATTGTCTACGTCCACAAATAGCACTAATTCTTTTACTTTGAGAATAAAATAATACATATAAATTTTGTAATTTTTCCCTTGAGTTATGCCCACTCATAAATCCCACATTATTTATATATCCCTCACATAAACCCCAAAGAATTACTATCAACCCCAAGAGTAAACTCGCTCTCAAAACTAGTATTTAAGCCAACCCCACTAAAGCAATTTCTGAGAGTAAATCCACTCTCAAACTTAGTATTTATACCAACCCCACTAAAGTAATCCCGAAAGTAAATTCACTCTCAAACCCAGTGTTTACGCCAACCCCACTGAAGTAATTCCATCTAGAACCCTAGAGTAAAATACTCACAATTAATTATACCCAATTAATTGCACCGAGAGTATATTCCCTACTCTTTCCTTTCTTCTTTCTTTTCTTTTTCATTTTGCTCTACACTCTTTTACTGCACATGCACCCTTACACTCCCTTTGTGTTGCACACTCCCTAACTCATACATTTACATGTATATATATAGAGAACAAAAGAAAAGAATTCAAAAGAGTAGATGTATTGGTTCACCTACTCCACCAAAAATCAACAACAAACCAAAGACTTTCAAATAGGCCGATGCCAAATTTAACAACAAATTCAAATGGGTGGGTCCCACTTGAATAGTACCACTCAACAGTTTCTCTATTTGATTTAGTGGTTCAAATTCTTTACATTCGTCATAAGCAACTAATTCTTATATAGAAGATTCAGAGAGTTAATTAAACCGGATACTTTTGAAGATCTATCTATTTTTTCAAGTTTACGTTCTAATTTTGATTAGGATTAACTGTTAGATTAGCAAACATTAATTATTTTAGTTATAATAGTTTTTTGTCTATATTTGGTCTTCAAGAGAGCGTCATGTCATCCCTGCAATATTTGTATTTATTTGAAGTTTTTGAATGAAATTCGAATATATTATCTTAAAAGAAAAACGTTAGAATATTTAACATTTTATAAAAAGCTCCCCAAACTCTAAAAGCTATTATAAAAATTATATTATCAAACTCTATGATCAACAAGGATAGAGCTTTAACTTGGTCGAAATGCTAACAACTAGTTCAAAAACTATTATCGAATAGGCTTAGCAATTTACAAAAATTTTAATTTTTTTTCTTTAACAATCATATCCACTGATTTTTTTTTTTTGAATTCAACTAATTAAATAACTAATATTTTTTTTGTCATTTTAAGTTGAACAATAATTTTATGCAACACTTTCAATTTAATAATTACTACAACAATTAACAGTTAATATTGTCAAAGAGATCTAAGAGGGCTTAACAAAAATCAGTTAATAGAGCAAACCAAATTACAACGACTAATTTGATTTTAATTCACTTTAATTTTGATTTAAAAAATAATTTTTTTATAGTTTAGTTGTGTTTTATTCTAATAAAAATCAGTTGTATTTTATTTTACTATATGAAAAAAAATTGAAAATCAAAACTAAAAAATGAAGTCCAACTAATATGATTTAATTTGTTTTTTCTAAAAAAAAAAAAAGAAATCAACTGTTTCGTCCGAACCCCAACCGCTTTTCTAATATTCTGATTTATAATTTCAAAAATCTCAAATTTAAACTTAAATCAAAATGCTAAAATATACTTATGGATAAAAAATAAAAAAAGATAAAATATACTTATGGATAATTTCACTATCTCGGACGGAGTGACTGATCCCCTCGTTAGCCCCAAGCATTTCCAAAAGCAAGGATCGACCTCTGACATTTGCTTAAAAATGGATGTGTCATAGCCACTCAACTACACCCCTCGGTTGACAATGTCATTAATGAGATTTAAGGAGAACTATTTTTTTCTTTTCTTTTGTTTTTTCAAATAAAGAAGAATTGTTTTTCCTATCTTTTCTCTTATTTTTCAATAATAATATCTTATTTTCTTTGCTGTTTAAACAAAAAAAACATACAGATATAGTAGAAAAAAGAGGGAAACATTGTGATCCATGAAGAATAACTTTACTCATTTACGGATTAATAAAAAATATTTTTAAGCATTTTAATTTTATTGATTGAAAAATAAAGATAATTTAATTTAATTGATTATTTAGTTTTTTATTTAAATTTAAATTATATAGACTGAAAAATAAAATAAAACTTATTAAAATAAAATAAGAAACCTTTAATAGTTTACAAAATAATTATAAATGGCCTAATAACTAAAAAAAGAATTTGAATTTTAGCATTTTTAATAATTTTAGCTAATTTTTTTAATTGCTACAATTGATACCGCAAAGTAATTTTTTCTTAACAATTGTGATTTTCATTTATTAACCATTACTATCGTGCTTATGTCACTTTTTGACTATAAATTTACAAGGTATAATTGTTAAAAGAATTAGTAAAAATTGTTAGACCAAATTTCGGAGTTTTTTTAGTTAATTTCAGGAAAAAAGTGAGTTTTTTTTGTCATTCGAAATCGTCAACACTCATGTTATAATAATTAAATATTAAAAGAATTTAAAAATTCAATAAAATTATCAACACAGTAAGAGAGAAAAAATCAAATATTGTATGATCAACATAAAATATTTTTACACTAATCTTTCCTAAAAAATTTATACATGAATGTAAATTTTTATTAATCTTCGGTATTAAAATTTATTATATTTTTAATTATAATGTTTAGCACCTTTCGAATTTTGAAGTTATAATCTCATTTCTAAATTTTTTTCTTCTTTTATTTTGTGCCATATAATTAAAATTTTCAATTAATTATTATTAAAATGAAATAATTTTTTTAGCATAATATTAATTGTTTGTCATTAATTATTATAATATATCATTTAAAATAAAAAATTTTGTAATTAAAATTTATAAAATATTTAACTACATTTATTAAATTAAATTTGAATATTACAAAATATAATCTGACAATTACTTTAGCTGTCACAGGTTTTTTCAAGGCATAATCTGACAATTACTTCAGTTATTACGACTTTCTTTACTTTCGTTGTTAAGGATTTCACTACCAATGGCATGTGGAATGCTCATCGCTAGATTTATTATTTTTTATCATAGACGAATTAATTTTATTTTTTTCATTCTACAATAAACTTAAATTTTGTAAATTCTGACAAATAATTTTTATTACTTTTAGATTTGTAAATATTTTTATTGAAATTTTATAGACAAGAAAAATTTCAAATTAAATAATAAATATTTATAATGAGAAACAATACGTATAATGCATGTGTGTAAATACATATATATATATAAACGAGGGTGAAATAATGAGATTTCTGATATCGTTTTTAATGAAATTTGAAATATTCTAAAATAGTTTTAACCATAGTCAAATAGAAAATTACATTTTATTAGTTGGTTGAATATAATTTAATTGAAAACTAAAAGTAATTTAATTTTAATTAGTTATATTAATTTTCTATTTGAATTTAAATTATATTAGGAAACTTAATATAATTATATTAAAAATGTCCCATATTCTTTTTAAAAATGAAGAGCAGATTAGCTCATATTATTAGCATCATAAACCAACGTTTCATACAGAAAAGGAGGGGAAACCCCCCATTGAAGACCAGACACAGAAACAGACACCCTAGCAATAGCATGAGCTACCTGATTTGTAGATCTTTTCACAAAAACAAAAGCCATATCAACTAGCTCATTTAGAAGAGTTTTACAATCTAAGACAATCGAAGTAAAATATGATAAATCGAGCACATTTGATTGCACTGTATGAACCAAGAGTTGGCAATCTGACTTAATTATTACTGATGAGATCTGACTCACCTTTAACCAACTAAGAGCCTCCCTAAAACACAGCATTTCCCCTAAAGCTGGATCCAACATTGCAGGAACAACAGTAGACTTACCTGCCACATAATTCCACACATGATCTCGCAAAATCATTCCCATACCATATATATTATGTACTGGATCAAAAGCAACATCAATATTACATTTTAAGGAGCCAGAAGGTAGGGGTTTCCATGTCACCTTCCTCTTGGCCATTTGTTGATCTCCATACACCACCTTTCGATTAGCACACTGCCATTCCATTAAACACTGTCTAGACATAGTCAATACATAAGTTGCTGAGTGGTATTTTTGATGCCAAAGAATCTGATTTCTCAACCACCAAATACCCCATAATAGCATAAGACCTTCGTTCATAACATCGCTACCTACATTCTTGATATTAATGACCCACTCTCTCAATGACTGGATTGATCTCCACCTCGCCACTGATAACAACCAGCATTCTTTTGCAAAAGGACACAAAAAAAGAATATGTACTAGTGTTTCATTTTCAATGACACAAACAGGATAGGTTGATGTAACATTAATGTGCTTTTGTCGTAGTAGGACATTACATGGTAGCGTACCCATAATAGCTCGCCAAACATGATACTGTGCTTTCCTGGAATCTTTGCCTTCCAAATACAATCGCATACCTCTTCTGTGGATGCTGCCCCCATAGGAGTAAGCTCTATGGCCATCTTATAACTACTAGCTACTAGATATTGCAATGGTAATGGAATATGAAGGATCAAATCTACATCTTGTTGCATAAAAGACTCATGAATCAAAACAGAGTTTTGACTCAGCGAGTTCTCAAGAAATAAAGAGGAAACTGTAGCAGTCTCCATGGCTACTAGACATGGTTCCATGATGTGAGGATTGTCTATATCTAGTAACCATGGTTGTCGATAAATAAAAGTGCAATATCCATCACCAATTCTTCGATTACAGCCATGTTGAAGCAAAAAACGAGCTATTTAAATACTCTTCCAAATATATGATGGGTTATGACCAAGCTCAGCTTTAAGAAAAGATGTTTCTAGAAAGTATCTTTCTTTTAGGATAACGGCGGCAAGAGATTGAGTGTAATAGTCTGATTTTTCAGTGTCTTTTTCAGTATCGGTAATAGTGATTAATCGGTTTGTGAATAATACCATCGGTCTGTGAATAATACCATCGGTCTAGGACTTAGTATTATTTCAGTCCGAAAAAATTACTATGAGTGTCTAATATTTTATTTAATATTTTTGGAGCATGTTTGCATGATTTAGGTGGGTAGAAAATATTTTATGAATATTTTTGGAGAATTAAGGCATTTAATGAATAGTGATTTTTAGTGTAGTATCTTAAGGAATAATTAAGGAATTAATTTAATTAATTGGTGGAATTAAATGATAATTAGAGGAGAATTATTTGAGAAATATTTAGAGCCATTGGATGAGAATACTAGGGACTTGATCATAGCCCTTTATTAAGCATAAAACTAATTAGTCAAGTTTGACTTTTCTACTTAAAAGTTACCACCTAGCAACACTATTCACTCATCTTCTCCACCCTTTCTCCACGCCAACTTCTCT
>CANUEX010030996.1:0-25321 GCA_948099535.1 Jatropha multifida | reverse complement strand
TTATCTAATGCCAAAACTCCTAAATCCACTTCCTCTCTATGTACCTTTGCTCTAGATTCAAAATCTGCGTAGCTACCAGTAAATGCTAGTGTTTGTTGCTTTGTTTCTGTGAAAAGATATTTTTTTGCATCAGCCAAAGAGTCTGGATCGTTAAAGAAATAGGAATTACTTCCAACCTTATAAGCCACTAGATATGCATTAATGACATTTAATCCTACTGATACTTCTATTTCCCCTGAATTTATGACTTTGGCTGCAAAAAATTTCTGATTTGCAGCAACTGTGGCCCGTAAGACTGGTATTCCATGGCTTAAACCACTGGAGCCAAATGTTTGTCTTAGATCTGTAATAAACTTGGCGTAGTTTTGCTTATCCTCATCAGGAATATAAGTAATGGTCAAAGTTGGAGTGGAACCAGCTGTGTAGTTTTCGTTTGATGAGAATGGACAAGCTATTTCCCTAGCGGATGCCGATCCAAATATAATAGTACTCCAGCAAAACCATGCAGCCACCATAATGCAGAGCTTCATGTTTCCACCTTTCATATTGATTTTACCTGTCCAAATGCTTGATTAATTAATTGTCATACCAATAGAAACATTTGCATGAAGAAAAACAGACATCATTATATAAATATAGTTATTTAATAAAATTGCATAAAATTACAAAAATAATTAAGAAAAGAAAGAATGTGAAGTTAATGTTAGAGGAATTTATCAAAAAGAAAACTTACAAAGAGAGCAAGCGAGCAAGAAGGAATTAAATGAAGAAGAGTGCGAGAGACGGTGTTTACCCTCTCTCCTATCACCTGCTTTTATAGGAAAACTGCTAGCCTTTTCTTTATTATTTATTATTATTATTGAATATCCAAGCAGGCGCCGTTCTCATAGCACGTGTATGTCGCGCTGATTCGTTGATAAATGATAGGAAAAAACAAAAGTCAATTGATAAAAGACAAACGAACATGGAATATTCCCATTTTAATGTAATGTTTGGACATGATGTCCTTTACTGGTGCGTTAATTAACAAAGAGATGAAGAGAGTGCTAATAATTAAGATCACAAATTGGAAGTTAGTTGATTTAAAATTTAAAATTAGATATAAAATACTAGAAGACAAATCAATTGCATTTAATTAATATTGACGTTGCTTCATAGGATGGAGGTAATGCTGTGATGCAGTATATTTATTAGTCATGTAACACGCCATGTGCGGATTTATATTTTCTATTGTCTTAAATAAAATATTTTTTACATAAAACATAGTCTAATGGTAAATATATACGTGACCTGTTTAAATTTTTCCTCTTAATATTTAAAAAAAAATTCAGAAGATTGTTGTACAATTATTCACTTGGTCACCTCTTATAAATAACAACCCAAAATATAGAACCCATAAATTATGAATATATTAGAGTAATAAAATGTCTATATTAAAATTAATATTTTAATCAATTTCAAGAAAAATTATGATATTGAGAACCATAGTCAGTGAATAAATTAATATTCAGACATCAGCCAAAAATATAAAGAAAGTGAGAAATGTATTGGATATTGCAAACACTCATATAATATATAATTACTAAAAAAATCAATAGATTCAAAAAAATGATAGAAAAAGATGAAGCAAGTGAGAGAAAATTAGATGCTGTAAGAAATACCGTATTTTTAGTTCATAGTAAATCCCTGTTATTAAATAGGGTATTCAAAGTTTTAATTATAAAGTTAATACCTTTAGAATTCTCAAGCTATAAACTAAAAATTTAATTAGCATAATAAATTATCATACTTAATGAGTATTGAAATCTATCTATATAAATATATAATTTCTAAAATCTAAATGCTTATGTGGCAATATATAATAATATGAAAGAATGATTTGACATTTTAGTTTTTCATTATAATTAATATTTTTGCATTTAATAAAAATTAAATTTTTATTAAATAAAGGAGTTATGAACCGATAAATCTAATGGAGGATTTTATTACAATTAACATTTTTGCATTTAATAAATATTAAATAATTTTTTCTATAAAAAATTAATAGAGTTATAATAAAGTCATACTTAACAAAATTAATTATATAATATAGTTATATTAATAAATAATTAAAACACTAATTTCAATTCATCAAAATTTATTTCATTAAAAATTAAAGATTCTTACACCTCATTTAATTTGAATATATTTCAACTAGAAAAGATAAATAATTAATTACATATAGCAGTTGAATTACAATAATTTGCTCACAGTAATTAATTATGTTAATTAATATTTCAGTTCATTACTTGAGAATTGCTAAAAGTTTACCTGTCATGATTTAACATAAAAATATAAATAAATTATTTAAATTAAAGCAACACAAATATGAACTACAATAATTTTTTTCGAAAATCACATTCAATTTAATGTATTTTTTTAATTATAAAACCTACACCCACGTATTTTTCCCTTGCCAAATTAGCACTTCAAAACTCTATATATATGTCATGTCAACTTTAGGGTTCTATTTTTATTAAATGCAAATAGTTATTAATTATGAAGTAAAAATTAAAATTCCATTTTATCAATTTTATATTCTAATATGTTAGCATGTAAGCATTTATGCCTTAAAAAATTATATATTTATATAGATAGATATATAGACATGGCTTAATAATAATTTCACCCCTTAATTAAATTTTATACTTTAACCATGTGACTCTCTCAAATTTTATTTTGGCCATCAAAACACTTCAACTTATAAAATAGTACACAGTTACAAAATTATTTTAGTAAAATAGTTCATTTTGTAAACTTAGATGAATGAAACATTTATTAAATAGTTGAAAAATACAAAAATTATGCTAACTATACATCAAACCAATATTACATATAAAAGCTAAAAACCTTATATTATCAAAATTTATAAATTTAAGTAACAATATGCGATTTACAGAATACCGTAAAATTAGAATTATAAAGTTCAAAGTGTTTATATATTTATGTAGACATAGATAGATAGAATAACATACAAAAATTTAAAAAAAAAATGACAACATTTTGTACCCATTTATATCCACAATTCTGAACATATTTCACGTGCCCATTCAGGCAATGGGATTTTATATTCAAGGTTTATCCGAAGGTGATTCATGTGTGTATATATATAAGAATTTTTTATTAATTCATGTTATATTAATCTTTCCAATTAATAATTAAATATAATTTGTCAATTGAAAGAGAGAAAAAAAAAAGGGAAAAATAAAAAAATAAATCTGTGCTTAGTTTGTTTTATGGGTCAAATACATTTGCCATGTTAAACTGGTGCAATTTTATTTGTTTTATCCGTCCTTAGCCTTGTGGTTGATAGCACAGCTAGACAAAGCCACAGGGTCACGTAAGCTAGTTTCACTAGTTAATTTCAACTGCCATCCTTATCGCATTTGTGGTCCTTGTCGTGTTTAAAATAGAATTTATATTTAAATAGAACTTGCAAGAATTAGATCAAGTATTTAAGTTTAAATTCTTATAAGACCAATTCTATAACTCACAAAAGTTAAATACTTAAACTTACAAGAATTTTTTATTTAACACTTCAATTTGAAAAACTAGATCAATTAAAGACCTATTAAATAATTGAAAAATGTGAAAATTATTATTTTTAAATTTAATCTAACTGTACTTCAAATTAATATTTCGCATATAAATGCTAAAAGTTTGAAATTTATTGTTGTTATTATGAAAAAATGTATAACATTAATAAAATTTATAAATTTAAGTATACAGTAAGTCATATCGAAGTTCAAAGTATTTAGAGCATATGATTAAAGTTGCTAATAAGATGGCTGAGTTCTGTTGTCCAGCTTACTACCTTTGGCATTCTCAGAATTAGCTGTTGTGGAATCAAAAGCTTACGCCTCCTTTCTGCAATTAATTATGGCTCATGCATCATGGGAATTGAGTAAACTGTTAAAATACCTTCGCTTCTGCACTTTGTTATAATTGCACCATATTCTTAAGTTAATCCGCATTTTGTTATAATTGCACCATATTCTTAAGTTAATCCGTCAACACCCTAATTTCATTCTTTTTTTAATAATTGAACCCAAAACTCAAAATTTAACTATAAATGCATAAAAAATATAGAAAGGTGGGACCCATCAAAGCAAGTAGGGTTAAAGTTAACTCTCCTGGTTAACACTCCTAATCAACCTCCATCCTCCGTCAATGGAGGTCACAATGCAACTGTTCTCACTACACAGGAAGCAAAATAATAATGTTGTGAAATCATTGCAGTTCAACTACTATCTAAGATAGTTTTACTCCAACTATCTTAGGGCCTTTCCATTTAAATCTGTCATTTTCCCCCCCTCCCCTTGATAAAGGTGTTCTCTTAATAAAATTTAATGTAGTTTGCCCCATCCATTATAAATTCTAGCTTCGTCCCTGACTTCACAGTGGGCCAATTCTCTTCTCACCCTTGTCTCCTTGCTGGTACGCTTCTTTTATATAAATTTCAATGATGGCGCGATCATATGTATAGAGGACCTTGCTGGAGTGAGAAGAGGAAGGAAGGGATCGGATTATGGATGCCTACAGTCACGATGGGAAGAGAATAAGACTGGCTTGCGTGATTTCAACACATGGACAATGAAAGTCTGTGAATGATCTGATTGGTGGTGAAGAGAAGATCAGAGAGGTAAGAGAAAGGAAGAGAAGGAAAAGGAAAGAGACAGAGGAAGCGACGTTGAAGAGAGAGAGAGATAACATCGTGGTGAAGAGAGAGATAATAAAAACACCATTTTCTTTAGAGTTTGGGAATGAGAAAATATGGAGGTGGGTTAAAGTGCAAAACTCACCATTGGAAGTTAACTAAGAGGAGTTAACTTCAACTTTACTTGCTTTGATGGGTCCACCTTCTGTATTTTTTTATTCATTTTATAAGTTTAATTTTGAGTTTGCTGCTCAATTATAACACAAGAATGAAAATGGGGTGCGTGAAGCGTTAATTTAAGAATAGGTATAATTATAACAAAGTGCAAAGTCTATGGGAATTGCATAATTGGCAAGAAGTTCAAATTTTGTCTCAACGAAAAACTGGTTTAGGTCAAGCTGCTGGTTCAAGAATCAGGCATAGCTAGTCTCGGCCTGTGTTAGGCTGGGTTTCATGTACTGACTATGATGAAATCTTTTCGACTGATGGTAAGGTGGCATGCGGTGCTATTGTTGAAGACTCCTCTGGTAAGTTTTTATGTGCTTATCCTTCTTAGGGTTTTGAGTTTTACTCCTCTAAGATAGTAGAACCTATAGCGGTCTGAGAGGCCCTTAGTTGGCTAAAACGGCAACAACTTTTTAATGTTGATTTGGAGATAGATTGTCGGGAAGTTTGTCTGACCGCAATTTTCGTAAGTGCACGAAATTACAACAAGTAATAAAGAGTAAGTAGAGTATCGTCACACAAAAATTATATATCAAGTACCAAAATTATTTTAATCTATTATTATTTAAATGATAATAAAAGAGGGTATTTGTAAAAGTAAAAATAGTAGAAAAGAATTCAAATAAGACTAATTGATGAAAAGAAATCAAAGTTTAAAAGCTACTAGAGATATTGACTTCACTTAACTCTATCCAATTTATTTTATTAGTTTGTTAATCAATTTTAATTGTTCAAATAGGGAAAACAACCCTAGAGTCACTAATCAACTCTCCCGATATATTTGTAACAGTCTAGTTTTTCAATGTCGTGAATAGTGATTTACCGGTCTGTGAATAGTACCATCGGTCCGGGACTTGATATTACTTTGGTCTGAAAAAATTACTACATGTGTCTAGTATGTTATTTAATATTTTTGAAGCATGTTTGCATGATTTAGGTGGGTAGAGAATATTTTATGAATATTTTCAGAGAATTGCGGCAACTAGTGAATATTATTTTTTTTTATTGTGATATATTAAGGAATAAATGGTGAATTATTTTTTAAAAGTTAATTTAATTAAATTATGGAGTTAAATAATATTTGAAAGAGAGTTATTTGAAGAATATTTAAAGCCGTTGGATGAGATTACCTAGAACTTGATCATAGCTATTGATTTAGCATAAAATTTGAAAGCAAAGTTTGACTTTGCTACTAAAGTCACCAATACCTTCTCTCTCCTCTCTTCTTCTCCTTCACCCCGCCATTTTCACTTCTTCTTTCTTCTCCATTTTCTTCCACAAAATATCACTAAATAACCTAATTAAACAATAGAATTGTGACTAATCCTTAAGGAATAAGTAGTAGAAGCTTGAATTTGGAATTCCTAATCTTTGGTTTTGAAGTTGCCATTAAAGGAGATAAGTTGTAACTTTTGGGTTTTGTGATTTATTAAGGCTAATTCTAGGATTAGCCATGGAATTCATGCATTAAGCCATGATCTTCTCTTTCTTAAAGTTAATTTTGATTTTAATGAGCTCTTTTCCTACTTTGAAGAAATTGGTGAACCCTCTTCAAGAGGCAAAGAGAAGGATAAGGAGTAGAGTTTTTAAGCTCGTTTAAGCTTAAAAAAAAAGGTTAGTGCTCTATTATCTCATTTTCCCATTCAATTTCTTAAGTTTTTCATTTTTAGGTTTTTGATGAATTTTTGTGAAATGTGTTGGGGATGAGATTTTAGTGGTTTTAATGAGTTTTCCTATGAGTTCTAAGTATGGTAGAATGCTTGGAAGGGAAGGGAATCATCCCTTTCCCCTCCAACTAAGAGTGGCCGAACCACTCTAGTTGAAGGGCACCTTGTGTCCTCTGATTTTTATGCCAAATTTGAACTTGAATGAGTTTTGAATTGTGTTTTCTTATGATTTGTGAAATGAATTTGGAAACAAACATTTTCCTCCTTTGATTTTGAGACATGGCCAAATCATTTCATGATGAAGGACATTTTGATTTTCTTGATTTTCAAGCTTGATTTTGATTTAAATAAGCTTACTAGCAAGTGATTTGGTGATGGTTTAAAGCTTGAATTTAAATTCTAATGTTCAAGTATTTTTCACGACTTAAAGAAGGTTTTGAAATGGTGAATTTGGGGTTTTATAGTTAATGGTTTGACAAATGAATTTCATGATTTTGAGAGGTGGTTTTGAGTTGATGTTTAGTATTTTTAATGGAGGCTTTATGAAAGAAAGGTTTTCACTTGAAACATGAATTGATTTTGATGGACGAGTTAAGTTGTAAACTAAGTGATTTTGAATATAATAAGTGTTAAATTTAAATATTTTAAATAAGGAATTGGTGCATGAGAAATAAGATTTATGGTGGGAGAACACATTTATTTTAGGCTCTACTATACATGATAGATATGTGGTATAATGAGATATATTGTGATATGTGAGCATGCTCGAGTTATCAGCCCATTTTACTTGGGAGAGCTATGATCATATGCTAGGGTTATCAGCTCTTATAAATAAGCAGACGTGCTTATTATGAGATAGGGGGGGGGGGGGGGCTGGGTGGCGGTGGCACTTCCACAGGCCACGATGGTGCTATCACAGGCTACGATTATATGATGGGAGGTGTCGGTTCCACAGGCCACGATTATGTGATGGGGGTGGCACTTTCATAGTGTTCAAATTTAATTAATGTAATTTTGGTATTTAATATATATTTAATTTGAGTATTTAAAAGCATTTTCGAGAATGATTATTTGGCTTTTTGTATTATTTTCATTATTATTTAGCACCACTGATTCTTTCACTCAGCGCGTTAAAGAATCAGTGGTGCTAAATAATAATGAAAATAATATGAAAAGCCAAATAATCATTCCCAAAAATGCTTTTAAATACTCAAATTAAATATAGAATAAATACCAAAATCACATTAATTAAATTTGAACACTATTTGAATAAATTTTAAATGAAATCGGTGGCCGATTAATTATTATTATTCGATTATTTGTATGGTGTATGAATAATGATATGTTTAGATATCTTGAATGGTTACTAATATAATGAGATGATTTGATCGTATATTTTAGAAGCGCTTGCTTATGATTTGAGTTGAATTAGAGTTTTCGGGTTTGGAAAAGTTATATTAAAAGTGTGTATATTTTTCTTTGTGTGGCAAGTTAATTTTTAGGAATAACTCTTGCGAAATTTTCGTACGAATTTCCTTAAACAATATTTTTAAATTTTAAATTACTTATCTTCTTATGAAAATCTAATCATTTCTAATATGTGATCTAGAGTAGTAATGATATAAGGCGGTGCTCTGGCACCGAATGTAATGTCCGCCGTCTGGTTCTCCAAGATTGGGCGATGGGCGTTACAGTATTGTTAGCTATTTTAATCCCATTTAATTACCGATCTCCCAATAGTGCAACCAAACATGAATTAAATCATTAAATTTTATGGTTTGTTCAAGAATTCATGACCTCAGGTCATTAAATTATGAAAACCCCCCATGAGTCAAACCATATAGCTTCCGCATCAAGTCATTATTTCCATATAATTTATTACCCTTTCCTTATCAAAAACCCTTCTTCCGATAACGATTAATGAAATAAATCAATCCAGGGGAGAAACTCTACCTGGAAGCATTAAGTTCAGTAATAAATTATAACTTGAACAAAGAAAAATAAATTTAATATTATAAATTGGGGTAGAAGTTAAGCTACATCAAATTCCTAGTATGAGAGTTTAGTTCGACATAGTAATTAAATAAACTCAATCAAATCTGAAAATAATTCCATAAATAATAAGAATTAATGGAAATAAAACAAGATCAAGAGTTTAGAGATAAAAACTAGTCAAACAATAGCATAGACGACTCTCTTGATTCTTTACACAACTTGATTACTTGAATTCTTACAAAGAGAGAAAAACTAAGAAAAGAATAGAATCTAGAATTGAGATCTAGAATTCAATGATAAATCGATTGATTGATAATACCCTAACTGCTGTTGTGATCTCTCTTTATATAGACTCCATAGGGTGTCTTCGAATCCGAGTATAAAACTGATTTAAATTAGACTCCTTTCTGTTTGAGAGTCTTCTTTTATCAGGTTGGGCTTGAGCAATGCTTAATATGGGCCCCTTCTTTTATTTTTATGTAGCCCATGCATAGGCCACGCCCACATCTCAGATTTACATGGGCTGAGTAACAAAATTCGCCCATGTCTCAGTAGGTGTCACAGCCGTGGCACTGCATGATATGCCCATATACTCCCCTGACTTGGCCATGTTGAGCTTTTAGACTTCCAATTTCAATCCCAACCTTCTTTGATGCGATTTTTGACTATTTTCCTATTAAAAACCCTTCAAATCAAGCTTATCAAGAATCACGGGAGCTTATTAAAAATATAAAAAAATCTAAGTAAAAAACTAATTAAAGTAATTAAAAATATTAAAATTTCTAATAAAAACTAAGCTTAAAAATACTATAAAAATATAACCTATCAAAATTTCCAAACTTAAACCATTGTTTGTCCTCAAACAATAAAATCAAAACAAAACTAAACAAGACAAGATAAAACAAAACAAAACAAAACCATCTTAATATGATTAAAAATAATTGTTCACAATCTTAAAAATATCAAAATCTATTAACATGAAAATAAATCAAATGTTTTCTATGCTAGCTATATTTTTGCAAAAATTCAAACTTTTAACAAAACACATTCCCTAGTATGAGTATAAATTATCAAGACTTCAGCACCAATAATTGATCAAATCATGATAGATAACATATGAATTTTCATAAAAACTTATTAACTTTTGAAATATAGATAATGAATTTAAATTCAACATTCTCATAGATAAAATTAGTTATCCCTTCTCTATAATTTTAAGTGTTATCCCATTTCAAGATCAACAGGTCTTTTACTAAGGTTATAATGGGGCTTATGAGGTTGATTCATTTAAGTAAAAAAGAAACGGATATAGGATATCAAAGAGTGCAAAAATGTATAACATCAAGATTTTGATCTCATAAAAATATATACCTTTATTCGCAATGGGAGATTTTCTTGGAATTTCTCACTAGCTTATTACTAGAGATGCTTTTAGTAAGGTCTTTTTGTAATCCTGAGTAGTTTCTTCCTTATCCCCAAACTTGAATTTTTGATTGATCTTTATTTTTCTTTTTTTTGGGGTGCTTCTCTTTTTCTTTTCCTCTAATTTCTCCACTTACTAGTATTTTTATAAAATATATCTCCCTTTTTATTTTCTTGCTATGTTCCTATAAGATCAAAACATTTTAACTATACATGATCACACTTAGGGTAAAAGTTTAAACAATTAGGTTTAAATAGCTAGGTTTTAATATGGGTAACAAGAAAAATATTGGGTAATAGGCTTCAAATTAGTTGCAATGGTTATAAATAACTTATGGTGGTCTAGGCTATAATATGTAGTTTAACAAAAAATGCATAAATCATCTCTATCTAATGTGAGCACTTTAAAAATTTTGTCTCAAAAGAATTTCCAATTTTATTCTAGGAAAGCCAAGGCTAATTAAATTTTCATCAAAACATATATATATCCATTATAATAATTTCAAAAATGGGTGTTTACATCTTAAAAATAAATATTTACACCAAGGAATATTATTAAGTTAAAAAATTGAAATTTAAACTAAAACATGCCATAATAGAAAACAACTAAATTTATAATCAAGTTATTAAATTATGATAATTTTTAATCTTGCTTATAATAATTCCAACCACATTAAACCAATAAAAGAATAAAATTTTAACTAAAATTTCCCTTCTCCAACTTAATCTAGCACATTGTCCTCAATGTGAAAAAAATTAAATGATTCTCCAAACTTAAATTCATGCCTCAATATATAATGGAAGAATTATGAAAGAAAGATGGTGTGAAAACCTGTTATCACCATTGTATTGAGGAAAAAGATGAACTATGAATTAAAATGCAATAGCTAGAAGTTGAAAAAAAGAAACTAAATAAAAGATAGTTTAGAAAACAAATAATTCAAATTGAAACACAAATAAAACATAAAAAAATAGAATTCAAAAGAACACATAAACAATGACTAAAAATATCAAATGAAACGGGGCCTCAATATGTAGGAGGAGGAGGTGGAGGAGGTTGTAGCATTTGAACGATCGTTTGGAGTTGTTTAGTCAATCCCGTATATTGTTGTTGCATGGTCTCAAGACGGGAATCAATGCTTCCATAAGATATGTCCAAACTAGTGAAGCGATTGGACATTTTTGTCTCTATTCGACTATCGAACAAGTCCATTCGAGAGAGAATGCAGGCTAGTACCTCATCGGTCTCAGCCTGTGCTGCTACATAGGAAGGACCTGCACTAGAAAAAAAAGAAAATGTAGGAGGTAAACCCCCTATATTAGCTTCTCCACCTTCATCTTCATCGCCAGCCTCCCCTTCCTCTTGAACTCCCTCTGCAACTTTAGATTGTTCATCCATCCCAGCCAAATGATATGTATCACCATGCCTAACTACCATTCTCATTCTCAACATTGTATCAATGTCCAACCGGGTGTTCTTTCCATTGTCTAGCACTGCATAGGGAGACCTATCTAGGTTAAAGGCCCTAAGGTATATCCCGATTCTTGTGATAAAACTCCCCATAACTATACTACCTATATTTTCTCTTGCCACTTTTCTCCACCTTACACCCAACCAATATCCTATGTTCAACCTAATGCCATTGTCAATAGCCCATAGAAAATATAATTCGTTCACCCCTACGACACCATCACTTTCTTTCCTACCAAAAATTGTATGAGTTAAAAATCGATGAATGCAACGGTAGGTCGGGTTTCTAAGATTGGAAGCTTTGGCACCTTTAGAGTTGTACCCATGTGAACCCATAAGTCGTTCCCATGCATAATTTCACCAAAATTTGAGGGCACACAACGACTAGCACCTTTAGTAGGAAAGCAAAAAATATGACTAATTTCATCAATGGTTAGTTCATGTCTCCTACCATTAAGGTGAAAGGCTATTTTTGACTCAACAGTTTCTACGACAGAATAAATATATGATGCATATGTGCTTAAAAATTCAAGAGTTAAAGGTGCATACACATAGTCCTTCATAGTGATAAAACTACCCCACCTAATCCTTTGTAATGGCTCAAGCACTGCATCCCGTAAACCCACTAAACTCAAAGCATGTTCATCAATCAATTTGTTTGGAATCATAGGCTTTGAGACAAGAATATTGTACCTTTCAATTGCTTCTGGGTTGGGAGTGGGAATGGTGGTAGTGGATTCTCCGATGGTGGTGTGGTGGTTGTTCTTCTTCCTCTTGGTGGATTTTGCGCAGGAACCAGAGCATTTGATTATGCACTTGAAGAAGAGGAGGTTCTTTTGTCTTTTGGGTGACATGGGTGAGAGATTTTGTGAAGAGAAAGAGAAAAGAGGAGAAGAAAAGAGAAAAAGATGGTGGTTATGGAGATTTTTTAGAGAGAGAAAGTGGCTATGGTTGTTTCTAGAGAGAGAGAGTTGAGAAGAAGAAGAAAAGTGAGAGGTTAGGGTAAAAAAAACGTACCTTTAAGTACTTACTCATGCACGTGCCATGAGCGTGGCTTGGTGTGCCATGGCTGTGGCACACTTATGGCCATGGCGTGTTGCGCTGGGCACGCCACGAGCATGGCATGTGCCCATGGAGTGCCCTGCCTCCCATCTCTTTCTCTTTTTTTTTTTAACTAGTCAGGCCACAGGCATGGCGAGTGCCATGCCCTGCCCGTGGACTGATCTGTAAAATTTTTTTTTAAAATGCTAGGCACTCCATGGGCATGGCGTGGGCCACGCCCTACCCGTGGAGTGTTCTCAATGTCAGGGGATTTTTGTGCTGTGGTCTTTTAAACATCGGTCCTATGCCACGGGTGTGGAGTCCACTGCGTCTCCAGTTGAATTTGGTGTTTTTACGCTACGGGCGCAGCGTTTTACATGGCCAGCCAGTGGATCTCCCTGACTTCAGTCCCCAAGTACCAAAAAATGCAGAAATTAACACTTTTAAGCTTGGATAATTGAGTTAGATCATAAAATTACTCGAACAAAATAAATCAATACTACTAAAACTATACTAAGAAGGAGAATTCATTCAAAACCAAAATAAAATATGGGTTGTCTCCCACAAGCACTTTTGTTTAGTGTCATTAAGCTTGACTCAGTACTACCTTTCTTTCAAGTGAGGCTCATTGCGATTTTTACTGGATAAAAAACTTCATGTCGGTAAACCTTCAATCTTTGACCATTAACTTTGAGCATTAACAAAGGGTTCGAACAATTGAGAACACAATTTACCTGGAAAAAGACGAAGTCTAGAGTTATAAAGTAATACCTTTTGTCCGACTCTTAGACCTCGCAAAATAATGTGCATGTCATGCCACTTTTTGGTTCAGTCCTTGTAAATCCTGGCACTCTCATAAGTATGCATCCTCATTTCACCCACCATGTTCAATTGAAGTGCTCTCTTTTGCCCTATCTCCTTAGTGTTGAAATTTAAGAATTGTATCGCCCAATACGCTTTATACTCCAACTCAATGGGTAGATGGCAAGCCTTACCATAAACCATTTGATATGGAGACATCCCGATTGGTGTTTTGAATGCAGCCCTATAGGCCCAAAGTACATCATCAAGTTTCTTAGACCAATCCTTCCTCGATTGACCAACTGTAGTTTCAAGAATATTTTTTATCTCTCTATTAGTTACCTCAACTTGCTCACTTGTTTGTGGATGGTAAGGAGTACCTACACGATGAGTAACACCATATTTTGCAAGGAGAGAATCAAGATGCTTATTACAAAAATGCTTACCTCCATCCGTGATAATTGCTTGAGGGGTACCATGGTGCATAAAGATGTATTTCTTGATGAAATTCATCACGCTCTTGGCATCATTGTTAAGTAAGGCATTGGCTTTCGCCATTTAGATACATAATCCACCGCCACCAAGATGTATTGATTAGAATAGGAAGATGGAAATGGTCCCATGAAATCCAGTCCCCAAACATCAAAGATCTTTACTTCAAGAATATTGTTCAATGGCATCTCATGTCTCTTGGAGATATTACCTAACCTTGGGCAACGATCACAAAGACGAACAAAGTTAAAAGCTTCTTTAAATAAGTTAGGCCAATACAAACCGCTTTCTAGTACTCGTGCCACTGTTTTGTTTCCTCCAAAATGCCCTCCACATTCAAAAGTATGACAATGTTTGAGCACACTTTCTATCTCTTCCTTCGGCACACATTTTCAAAAAATTTGGTCATTATAATATTTGAACAAGAAAGGGTATCATGAAAAAAAATTTTCTTTTGTTGATAAGAAAGGTTAGGAGGGAGAATTTTACAAGCAAGGAAATTCACTATATCAGCATACCATGGAGTTTGCTTATTTGCTAAGAGAAGGAGATGCTCATGGGGAAAGTCTTCATTGATTTGAATCTCTTCTTTTTCTTCCTTCCCCAACTCAAGCCTGGAAAGGTGATCAGCCACAGGGTTTTCAGTTCCTTTCTTGTCAAGAATCTCCAAGTCAAATTCCTGTAAGAGAAGAATCCAACGAATTAGTCTAGGCTTTGCATCTTTCTTTTCAAGCAAATATTAGTAGCTGAATGATTAGTATAGACTATTATTTTAGCTCCTATCAAATATGCTCTAAATTTATCAAATGCAAAAATAATAGCCAAGAGCTCCTTTTCAATGGTGGCATAGTTGAGTTGAGCATCATTTAAGGTACGACTAGCATAATAGATGACATGCAACTTCTTCTTCTTTCTTTGCCCAAGTACAACTCCTACAACATGATCACTAGCATCACACATAAGCTCAAACAGTAAAGTCCAGTCAGGTGCGGCAATTATAGGAGCTGAAATTAGTTCCTTATTTAATCTGTAAAAAGTATTTAAACACTCTTCATTAAAATTAAAATCAACATCTTTAACTAATAAATTACAGAGAGGTTTAGTGATTTTTGAGAAGACCTTGATGAATCTCTTGTAAAATCTGGCATGACTAAGAAAACTTCTAACTCCTTTAACTGAATTTGGAGGTGGTAGCTTTTCAATCACTTCAATCTTTTATTTGTCTACCTCAATTCCCTTTTTAGAAATTCGATGTCCTAAAACAATACCTTCACTAACCGTAAAATGACATTTTTCCCAATTCAAAACAAGGTTAGTGTCCTCACATCGTTGCATTACAAGAGAAAGGTTATGAAGACAAGAATCAAAAGAAGACCCAAATACAGAAAAATCATCCATAAAAACCTCAATGAATTTCTTAACCATGTCAGAAAATATGGACATTATACACATTTGAAAAGTCATAGGTGCATTGCATAATCCAAAAGGCATTCTATTATATGCAAAAGTACCATAAGGGCAAGTGAAAGTGGTCTTTTCTTAATCCTCGGGGGCTATGGGAATTTGGTAATATCCCGAATAACCATCTAGAAATCAATAGTAAGGAAATCCTGCAAGTCTCTCAAGCATTTGATCAATAAAAGGTAAAGAAAAGTGGTCTTTACATGTTGCTTTATTCAATTTATGATAATCAATATACACACGTCAACCTGTGACAGTTCTAGTAGGAATCAATTCATTATTATTATTAGAGATAACTGTCATACCTCCTTTCTTGGGAACAACTTGCACAAGGCTTACCCAACTACTATCCGAAATTGGATAAATAATTCCTGCATCCAACAGTTTAATGATTTCGGCTTTGACTACTTCTTTCATGTTCGGATTCAATCTCCTTTGGTGCTCAATTGTAGGTTTGTAGTCATCCTCCATTAAAATTTTATGCATGCACACACTTGGATTTATTGCCTTCAAATCTGAAATTGACTTGCTCCAAAGTTTGAGGGTTCACATTATTCAGCATGCATTCCCCAATTTCATGTTGACCATTACACCTATCACAAGCTTGCACAATAGAATTAACAAAATTACTGGTCAACAAATCTAATTTTCTTACTATATTATCAACCTTGGCATTAAGCGCAATTATGGCATCAATCTCATAGACCCCTGCAGTCTTCTTCCTTTCCAAAGAATTTTGATAATGACTATTGCTTGCCATCTCCTCTATCAAATCATAGGCCTTATCAATTCCTTTCCTTTCAAAGGATCCTCCAGTAGCTGCATCCAAAGTAATCTTAATATTAGGAGATAATGCATTATAGAAAGTTTGTACCTAGAGCCACTTAGAAAGAGCATGATGTGGGCACTTTCTCAACAAGTCCTTGAATCTCTCCCAAGCTTCATACAAGCTTTCTTGATCATGGTGAGCAAAAGTTAATATCTCATTAGGCAGCTTAGTGGTCTTTGAAGATGGAAAAAATTTTGCTAAAAATTTCCTAGCTAGTTCATCCCATGTGATAAAACTCCTTGCAGGGCATGATTATAACCAAACACGTGCCTTATCTCTCAAGGTGAAAGGAAATAATCTCAACCTAATAGCATCCTCAAAAACTCCATTTTGCTTAAAGGTATCATAGATCTCCAAGAAATTAGTAATATGGGCATTTGGATCCTCACTAGGTAACCCTCCATATTGGATTGAGGTAGAAAATATTTGAATAATGGCGGGTTTAATCTCACAATTATTAGCTTCTACCCTAAGCCTAGTGATACTAAAGGTGGTTCCATTGAGAGAAGGGATAGTGTAGTCACGTAAAGTGCGAATAGGATTTCTTTGATTTTGTTCCAACTGGTGCTGCAATATTCCTTATTCCTCTTACTCCACTAAGTTATGAATCTTGTTTCCTAATCCAACCATGGTTGATTGCCTTCGTTGTTCACGCTCACGATTTCTTTTTGCTGCATTGTTCCTTTGACAAGTCCTTTCAATTTATGGATAAAAAACTAAAGGTTCACTACTTTGAGAATGTCTTTGCATAAACACCTAAAAGAAACCTTAGAAAAATTAAAATAACAAAAAAAATAAATGTCTAAATTAATAATAAATTAATTAGTATTGATATTGGTAATGTCAATCCCCGAAAACAACGCTAAAAACTTGACCGCAATTTTCGCAAGTGCACAAAATTGCAACAAGTAATAAAGAGTGAGTAGAGTATCGTCCCACGAAGATTGTATACCAAGTACCAAAATTATTTTAATCTATTATTATTTAAACGATAATAAAAGAGGGTATTTGTAAAAGTAAAAATAGTAAAAAAGAATTCAAATAAGACTAATTGATGAAAAGAAGTAAACGTTTAAAAGCTACTAGAGATATTGACTTCAGTTAACTCTACCCAATTTATTTTATTAGTTTGTTAATCAATTTTAATTGTTCAAGTAGGGGAAACAACCCTAGAGTCATTAACAAGCTCTCCCGATGTATTGTTAGCTATTTTAATCCCGTTTAATTACCTATCTCCCAATAGTGCAACCAAACAAGAATTAAATCATTAAGTTTTATAATTTGTTCAAGAATTCATAACCTAAGGTGTTGGCTCAAGGTTATTACAATACTCTATTTTGATAATTAACAAAAATAATAAATTGAATGAATTATTTTGTAGATTGTGCTAAAATCTTTTGTAGGTATTTAAATAGAAAAATCATCAAGTATTTAGATCTAATGAATCCTATAGAAGATCAAGATTTAATATCATCTAGTGTCTTTGGGTATCTTAGGGTTATTTGATATCTTGTCAAAATAGAAAGAAGATCATGTCATATTAAGAACATATATAAATATCTTCATCAATTTTTTGAAATACATTTTCTAAAAGGTTTGATTTCCTTAAACAAATGTTTGAACATCTTAGAGGGAATATTTTATTTCACAAAATATATTTCAGGATTTGAATTTTTCAAAATGTGATTTAAAAAGATTATCTTTTAAAAATAATCTTTGATTTGAAATTCTCTTTTGGAAGTAATATTTCAAAAAGACTTTCCTTTTTTTTCAAGTCTACCACCAAGCAACCCTACTCTTTTTTTTTTAACGGGAAGAAAATTTTTTCTATAAATTGAGGCTTGGCAAAAATTTCTAAGGCATGAGAGCAAAGACTAATATTTTATATTTTATATTGTGAACTCTCTCATCCTTCTTCTTCTTACTTTCACGGTTATTTTCTAAAGAGAAGAGAAAACTAATTTTTATGAGAGACAAACTAATCTTTTGTTTTTATATTATAATCTCTCTTATATTGGAATCTTTCTTCTTCATCCTTTCATTGCATAAATTCTAAGAGAAGGTTCAAATCAATCTTTAGAGAGAGATTTTCAAAACTCATATGTTTTATTTATAAAAATCTCTTTCCTAAGCTTAATTTGGCATATCATTCTATCTATTATAGGTTTTGTAAATCTAAAATAGATTAGAACTTCTTAAATCTTAAAATCTGTGATTGAAAGCTTTGTGTAAAGCTTATTTGTAAGGGTTTTCAAGCACCCATCTTGTGTGAGACTAAGTCTTGTAAGTTTGCTAGTTCTTTAGAAAAACTAGGTTTAAGTTTTCTAGTTCTTTGACAAAAACTAGAGGTTAAGTTTTGCTTGTTCTTTGCAAAAACAAGTTAAGTTTTTCAGTTCTTTAGAAAAACTAGTGGGATTAAGTTTTCTAGTTCTTTAATAAAAACTAGAAGGTAAGTTTACAAGTTCTTTGCAAAAACTTATGGGACATGGGTAGTGCTAAGTGTTAGGATTATTTCCATTGTAATAGGCTAAATTTACTCTTGCCCTTGAAAAGAGTTAAATAGTGGAAGATCTCAAGATGGTTTCTTGAGGAGTGGATGTAGGTGTGAGAAGTGCCGAATCACTATAATTCTTGGTGTTTGATTTTTTCCTCTTATCTTTTTGATATTGCATGTCTCTTCACACTCACACACTTTAAATATAATGACATGTTGTTATCTTATGATCTGAATTGTTGATACTTTAACATGAATTCTGCTTCAAACTAAAATCGCTCAGGAGTTGTAAAGTTGTCTAGTTTAGTGAGCTATTTTTGGACCTGTTGATTAATTAACTATCATAGATGATCTTTTACTTATGTGAGTTATATGGTAAAATTATCTAAATACTTTTGCGCTTCTGCTGTGTTTTAAAAAGGTCTTTAAATTCTAAATTTATTATACAACACAATTCACCCCCCCCCCCCTCTTGTGCATAGCCTATTGGGACCTACACATAATAATATTCCAATAAAAATAGAGAAACAAAGCATTGAATAATAATTAAACTTGGGGTTGTTTACTATTTTGCAGCTGGGCTTTAATCCAAGTCTTGATATTCAGCTTTTGTATCCCTTCTCTTGATTGGCTTTGCGAGATCACTTCTTCTCCTTGACAAACACTCCCTGCTTCTACGATTGGTGGATCTCCAGTGATGGCTTAGAGGTGTGTGGTCGTGTTGTGGTTGTGGCTGTGAGCGGAGAAGAAACAAAATGAAAATAGTTATTGATGGTTTATTGAGAAGAAGATGAGATGGAGAGATGGGATTGGAAAAGAAACTCACGTTGTTCTCTCCTTTTAAAGGACCCCAATAATCACTTGTAAAAATTTGGCCAAGAGAGATTGTGTATTGTTGTCGTTCAAGGAACCAATAATCACTTGTTGTAAGAATTTTTTTGCCAAGAGAGAGTCTGCTTTGTTGAGAGAAGAAGCAACTTGCAAGTGGTTGCTGATTTGTTAGGAAAGCGTCCCATCATGTCATCCATTGGTGGCTTTTGTTGCTTGCTTTTGCTTTGTCTCCTTTCTTTTCAAATTGCCACCTTTTTTTGCTACCATTCATGTCACTGCCAAAGAATAATATGTGCACCTAACCAAGTGGGCCAAAGTTGCTGCAATGAAGGACTTAGTTATAGCTATGCAACGACATTGTTAGCCGTGTAGAAATCTGATTTTTCAGTTCCAAATGACATGTTGAATGATCATCCCAAAGGTCATTTCGAGAGTAAAAATTTCAGATGACATATCAAATGATCGTTTTTAAGGTCATTTCAAGGATTTCAAGTGACATATTGAGTGATCATTCTTAAGGTCCCTCCAGGAATATAAACTAAATTAATTTAGAATTATGAAACAAAGTTTATTTGTTTTAACTTCTTTACCTAAAATAACAGGAATTAGTTCAACTCATGGTAAAGATCAAAAATAGAGAAATCTACTAATAATGGGACTAATTTATTAATAAAGGTAGTTCAAAATATAACTGAAATTATAAAATATATATAAAACCATATGCATTTTTGTGACTTATCAAGATTTGTTTAGAAACCTCCTTCTTTTGTAACTTGGTGATTTTGGAATGAAAAATGGGTCCATGTCTCTTGTTATTTTATTCCCAGTATATCAACATTTTCATAATTGAATTAGACATAGGCATCCATAGGAAGAAATTAAGAAATTGTTTAAAAATAACACACTGAGATTCATTTGGATGTGAAATGTTGATTACATATTTTATTCTAATATGCTGAGAAAACAAGTCTCAAGCTAACTAAATACATTGTCAAGTAAGTCTCAGGCTAACTAAATACATTGCCAAGATCCACAAAATATAACACAACAAAAAAGCTAATTGTTTGCATTTCTCCTATCATTGCCAAAAACATTCACAATACCCTAAATCTACTAGTATCTCATAACAAGTAGGTTGACTTTTCATGCATTTCCACTGCCTTGGGTGGGATTATTATTGGTTTGTGATACTTGACTACTCTGACTTGTATACCTAGCAAACATAGTTGCCTCTCTTGATTGCTACATCATGAACTATGTGATTACCCTCTGTTGAGTTAATTATCATGTTGTTGTTACATTTTTACCTTTCCATTTGAGACCTAGTGGCTTGAGACCAATTTATCTTGTCACCACAGCTGAGGATTTGACATTACTTTGCTGTGTTATCACCCTTGTTGGCAAATTCAAAGATTTCTAGAAATTGGACCAAGATTGTACCAATTACATAATGCCCAAATGAAAAATCAATGTATGACCTACATTTTTTTTAATTTTACCTGATATGTACTCTCCCATGTCCTTTCATTAATGTAGACTCCCATGCCTTGAGGACCCACATGTCTCTTTGCTTGGGAAAAATGTGAGACTAGCATAACTCTTTTTCAAAGCAACAGCTCTACCTGTTCCCAACAAAAGCTATACCCTTGCCCTTTCCAATAGCTGCTACATTTATAGTAGAACTTCACCCTTACCCCTTCCAGCAACTATTACATTTATATTAGAAACTTCACCCCTACCACTTCCAGCATGACTTAAAACATCAGAACCTTCACCCTTACACCTTCCACCAAAACCTTTACACCTACCCCTTCCAATAGAACCTTGACCGTTACCCCATCCAATAAAACCTTGACCGCTACCCCTTCCAACTGTAGGTGCAACAACACTAGAATAAAAATCATTACCAATTCCAATTGTGTGTTAACATAGTACTCCATCATTTAGTCAAACAATATTAATAAATATTGATAAAAATATCAAATTGCATTAGAAAAACATCATAGCATAAACTTTACCTTCATGTTGATTTGGTGTTGTAGTTAAATTTTATCTTAAAGTAGGAGATGGAGAGAAAGGTGACCCAACTTGTGCAGCTGAGGTTGATCTTGCCATTCTGCCTATTAGTGGTAGTGTGTTTGTTTGCATCGATTGTGGCCTATTGGAGGGAGATGCATCAGTCACTTGTGATGCAGTGGAGACAGTAGGCTGAGTAGTAGAAGAGTTTATGTTGGAGCCCTAAAATTAGTATTTAGTTTCCATTAATTGAATGCACTGACTATTAATAAAGCAAGTATTAAGAACAAAGTATATTTGGTACTTGAACTTCATCATTTCTCCTCTGTGGACATCCCCTCTCATTATGGCCTGCCTCTTTGCACATTTTACATGTAATTTGTATACCCTTTCTTATTAACTTCCCTATTTTTCCCCTCTTTGGCTCATCCTTATCTCTCCTTACTATTTTTTTTCTTCCAGGCTTAGTTTCTTTAGGTTTTTGAGGTAAAATGATTAGATTCTAAGACTTAGGCCATAGTTTCATTCCTCTAACTTGTTGGATATAGTGTCCATAGAATTTATTAAAAGTGTCAATTTTGTACTAATGACTCACATAATCCTCAAGATTCATCTTATTGTGATATATTGCACAATTAGCAAGGTATCCCTTTAAAATCCCAACCTCTACAAGTACAAGTCAGTAACCCTAAATCCACTATATGTTGGTATCTCCCTCAATGATCTCATATCTAGATTCACCATTCCACCTTGGAGTGCATTTCAATACAAGGATTTTGTGCAACTCAAGCTTCTCCATTGCCCTACACCATGTTTCATGATTATAGTAAACCAAGTTATCAACTTTTTCACTACCTCCTAATTTGCTCATATCTTTAACTTTATCCTTAAGCATTATCTCAATTGGTGAGCTGTGAACTATAAGGTTTTTGCAGGTGTCTTACATACAGCGCAACGGAATTAAAAACTTTGTGACACCGCAAAAACCTGCCAAGGATCCATGTATTTCAATAAATTCGAAAAACGGGGTTTGATTACAAACCTGGGATTCAAAGTCGTGCTTCACCACGGACAGATGCTGCACCTCAGGCGAACGTCCTCTACTAGTATCCACACACGATCCCACCAGACGAGCGCACGGCTGCTAGCTCCATAAAGTTGCGATTAGTGTTTTTCTTTAAACAGGGAAAGGGAGGCAGTTTTTTTATCTGTCTTTTTATGATTGTTGTCTTAATTTATATGTATATAACATTTATATATTAAAATAAAACCCTAATCAGAAAAGCCTTCATATCAAATTTTGCTAACGGGCTTTTAAATCTAATTTAAAGCCCAATTTGCCTAATCTGATTCTTTTAATCCCTTGGGCCTTGAATCAAATTTCAAGCCCATTAAAACCCTATGCTCATCCATGATGATCTGGTGTGCAACCCAATAGGTCCATATTTAGTTGGTAGTGGGCCATACTCACAATGCAACCCACAAATCATAAGCGGTCTCTAGCCAGACATTATGATTACCCAATAAATATGAAATCGTTTATCCGATATAAAATCTAATGATACATGTCATGATTCCTTTTGTTACACGATATCTAATTTGAATAAGTCATGGATCACGTCATACTTATATTGTTCAAACATATCCATTTCTCAATTCGTAAGCAGACTGATAAATCAAATCAAATTATCTCTTTATATCAATTTATTTTAGCACGACCATGCATTTCTCAGTCCTACTTATTGAGGGGCCCAAAAGATATCTCTCTTATGAAAGAGGAACAAATCCCATCTCGATTGTGCACTATCCTCTACATGATTTACATTATGCTCAACCATAACCCTTATAGTCATCCGATTAAAGATGACGTTTAATCATGTCAAAACACAATGCTCCTCATGTAGGACACTATGACGACCTCAGGTCTAAGGATTCAATGACATAACCATATTGAGATCATTAATGATATCGACCCATGTAGTGATCTTAAAGCGGGTCTATCCAGCACATTGTCCCCATAAGTACCTATAAGCTTGAATGGCATCACCATACACATTCAAACTTATACTAGCCAATATTTCACTTACGACTAGGGATCATAAAGCAACATGCAAAAATAATATAATAATAATAAAAGTAACCTATTTATTAATTAAATTCAAATAACATAAGGTCCAAACTATTGGCCTAGGGCACAATCACTAGCATGAACCTCTCAGAATTTCTTCCTCCTTTCCTCTCCTCTCCTCTCCATTTTTTTGTCTGATTAGCCCATATGTGTCTTGCACACATCTTATGCTCCACATCTGGCAGTTCTTGAGTTATTACCTTAACCAAACCCTGCATTGATGTTGTATTTAACAAATATTCAGTGATGCACATGTTGAAAGGAATTAAAAAAATTGAGTTTTAGCTTTACCTTTTGGATATTAGTGACTACTGTCCACCCTAGTCCAATAGAAATGCCAAGATCTTGATTTAGTGTTGTTATGAACCATGTCCAATTCTTAGTATTCTCAATGTCCACCACAGCCTAAGCAATGGGAAACATTTGATCATTCTCATCTTTAGACACACAAACCAATAGTTGCCCACCTATTGGACCCATAAAAAAAATCCATTGAACCCAAATATCTACCTACAACTATCTAAAAATCCTTGTTTAGAAGCAAGTAAGCACATGTAAAATCTTTTAAAATCTTGCATTCCATCATCTCTCCTTTTGCATCTTGCAAAACAATTTGAACCAGGATTGGTTCTTTTAATCTCAACTGTATAGTAATGCAATTTTATAAATTCAACCCTATAATTCCCCTTAATTGTAATGCCCCAAAATTTTGGATATTAAAATGGTATTATTTTAACGGGTCATGAATGGTATTACTAGAGAGAGAAAAAATATTTTATTTGGACCCGATGATGATATTAAGTATAATTAATATTTGTTGAGTTAATTAGATTTCATATGATTAGTCTAAATTAATTAAAGTTAAGATATAAATTTTTCATGACAAAGTAAGTAATAAATTATTGGTGAATAGTGGTTTACCGATCTATGAATAGTACCACCAATCTGAGACTTCATAATATTTTTGTCCGAAAAAATTACTATTGATGCTTAATATTTTATTTAATATTTTTGGAGTATGTTTATATGATCTAAGTGGGTGAAAAGTATTTCATGAATATTTTTGGAGAATTTAAGTATTTGATGAATAGTATTTTCAAGTGTAGTGTATTAAGGAAAATTGATGAATTATTTTTATGGAGTTAAGTTAATTAATTGGTGGAGTTTAATAATATTTGAAAAATAATTATTTCATGAATATTCAGAGCCCTTGGATGAGAATACTAGAAACCAAATCCTAGTCATCCATTTGACATAAATTGAAGTAGCCAAGTTTGACTTTGCTACTTAAAATCAACACTTATCCAACTCCATCTTCTTCTCCTTCTTCTCTCATCTCCAACGTTACTTCCTCCTTCTTTCTCCTCCATGGTCTTTAATTTTCTCTACACTAAACTACCCAAAATCAAGTGAATTAAACCAAAGTCTAGTAATAAGACTTGAAGAATTAAGCATAAAAGAGTGGTATTTGGTGATGGAACTCAAGAATTTGGAGGTTACTACAAGTTCAAGTAAGTTGTGATTTTTGACTATAATGATTTAATTAAGTAATTCATATCTTAGATATGTTAGATTAGGCACTAAATCATACTCCATCTTCTCCTTTTGTCATTTCTTGATTTTAATGATTATTTTTGCTACTTTGAAGAGGTTGGAGAACCATCCTCTAAAGGGAAGGAAAAGGCTAAGGAATAAGGCTTTCTAAGCCTATTCAAGCTTGTTTTGAAGGTTAGTGCAATAGTATTCTCTTTC
>CANUEX010030994.1:0-19149 GCA_948099535.1 Jatropha multifida | reverse complement strand
AATTTATGGATTAATTAGGTGGTTTGGTGTAGTTTAGAGGTAGAAAAATTAAAGAAAATGGAGGAGAGAAAGAGAGAGAGAAAGTGGCATTGGAATGGCTTGGAGGAAGAAGAGAGAATAGTGTTTTGATAAGTGTTCATTTTAAGTAGCAAAGTCAAACTTGGCTACTATATGTCAAATGAATGGCTAGGATTAAGTCTCTAGTATTCTTATCCAAGGGCTCCAAATATTCACCAAATAATTCTCCTCCAATTATTATTTAACTCCACCAATTTACTAAATTAACTCCATAAAAATAATTTCTCAATTTTTCCTTAATATACCACACTAGAAAACACTATTCATTAAATACTTAAATTCTCCAAAAATATTTATGAAATATTTTCTACCACCTAAATCATATAACCATACTCCAAATATATTAAATAAAATATAAAGCATCAATAGTAATTTTTTCGGACCGAAATAATACAAAGTCTCGGACTGGTGGTACTATTCACAGACTGGTAAACTTCTATTCACCAAAAAATTTATTATTTATTAAGACTAATCAGATAAAATCTAATTAACTCCACAAATATTAATTATATTCAATATTATTATTGGGTCCAAATAAAATATTATTTCTCTTTCTGGTGATACTATTCATGACTCGATCAAATATTGGGGTGTTACAATAGTGTATTAAGATTTTTACAATAATAATAACAATTTAGTTCACTCTAATAAATAATTAGGAATATAACATATTTAAAAGTGTACTTAATTAATTGAGATACATAATTAATTTAAAAGAGATGTTTAACTAAATTAAAGTACTTAATAAATTGGAAGGTGTGTTTGATTAATTTAATTTATATGTGATTTATATTAGAGGAGCCAAAATCAAAGTATTGAATAAAATAAGGTTTAATGAAATTAAGTTCTTTGAGATGTTGTTTGTTAAGTTAATTTAAATTTGGTAAAATCCAGGATACTCAATTGGGGGAATCTATATGATTTCTATGTGAGTCAAAGTGGAGTTGATTTTTGTGCGTAGTGAGCTGAATGCATGAATTTCTGATATTTATGTGAGTAGCCGTAGTTAGTATTATGTAATGATTATTGGGTCACATGGAGACCTATGTGTCTCGGAGTGAATGATTAGGTTGAAGGCGCAATTAGGTATGCTTATAACTAAATATAATGCTTTGACTGAAATGTGTATTGATGTGTAACGCCTTGACTTCAACTACTAAAGGAATTGTCCGCTTTGGATTAAGCCGGTTCCATCCCATACTAGATCGGCAAGACCTGCATAATTTTATCCCGCAGGTGAAATGGGAACTTCCCAGGAGGTTACCCATCCTACGATTTCTGTCAAGCGAGCACACTTAACTCTAGAGTTCTTCCAACTCTCCAGCCATTCCATTAAAGGCACCTCTGTTGATTAGTTACCCCCTTTTTGATATACGATCTGATTCATTCCTGTGTTCCGCATTCCACTACCCTAGCTAGCTTGCCATCCTAGAAGCTCGCTAGGAGCTCTGCTCTACCTGCCCTCTTAGGATCGCTTTGCTGGGTTTGGATGTCATAGGCCCACCAGCTTCCGCATGGTTTGTCGTTGAACCATATATCTACTAGAGGGGGGTCAGGCTCTGATACCAAATTGTAACGCCCTAACTTCAACCACTAGAGGAATTGTCGGCTTTAGATCAAGTTGGTTCCATCCCATACTAGATTGGTAAGACCTGCACGGTTTTGTCCTGCAGGTGAAATGAGAACTTCCCAAGAGGTCACCCATCCTAGGATTTCTATCATGCGAGCATGCTTAACCCTGAAGTTTTTCCAACTCTCCAGCCATTCCACTAAAAGGCGCCTTTGATGATTAGTTACCTCCTTTTCGATAAATGATCTGATTCATTCCTGTGTCCCGCATTCCACTACCCTAGCTAGCCTGCCATCCTAAAAGCTCGCCAAGAGCATTGCTCTACCCACCCTCTTAGGATCGCTTTGTCGGGTCGGGATGTCACAGTTACACTAAGCATGCTACCAGACTTTGGATTTGAGCTATGATCATACGTTGGACACAGGGTGTCCCTCTAAGTTTGCAAACGCGCACCACTATGCTGTAGTCTTTGCCTAATATGTAAATTGGCATTTTTTTTCTAACTATTTTCTGTTAATACACTAAAATTTGTAGCTATTATCCTTCTAAGTTACTATTAAGGCCCATTTATGAAATATTTAATATGTGAATAAGGTAATAATGTGGAATTCAATTATGATAATACTGTTAAATGATACTTGTAATGCAAGCCACTCTATTTTAGTAATTATATGATTCGTTGTGGTGAGAATCACTTACAATTGTAATTACATGATTTCTTAAAATACAAGTCATTTATGTTTATGTAATTACATATTTTCTTATGACGTAAGCTACCTATGCTCATGTGGATTACTTGTCATAAGAGGTACTTGGATTGTACTTTGATGTTTGGGATGCATTTTTGTTTGTGATTTCTTAAATGGACTCATTCTAATTGGTACCTTGAAATGCATTGAGATATTGATTTATTTTGTATGGGTCAATAGATCATATGTTTTAACCTACTTATGTATCTAAAACTATTTATTAAGTACTACTAAGTTTTATACTCGGCGCGATGAATTTACTCTCACGTACCTGGAAGATCTGAGTAGATTGAAGTGTGTTAGAGTTCCAGTATCACAGGAGAGGATCTATTTTTAGTCAACTATGAGTATTAGTCTATCCATGGACTTGGCATGTAGTAGTATTTTATTTTATTTGAAAGAGTTATTTTGGTTTGAGATTGTAAATGGCCATTTTAATAAGTTCGATTTTATTTGGTTTAATTATCTTATAAATTTTAGTATTGATTATTAATTTTATTATTGGATGTTTCATAAAGAAACCATTATTTTGAGTTTAGATATTTTTATGTCAGACACAAATTTTTTTTAGATATCTTGAGAAATATTTACAACTTATTCAATTGTCTTTATGTTATTCATGAGAGAATTGACTCCCTAATGTTAAAGAATGTTTTCAAAAATAAAATTGGTTCAAACATATAAGTTTCTAATAAAGGTCTTCTTTGATTAATAAGTCTTCCGCTTATTTCTTAAATGTTGGTTAACCAAATTCATTTTTGAACTTAAGTGTTTTCTTCCTTCTAAACTGATGAGTACAATTTTGAATAATATTTTGGATATCCCCTCTTTTCTCATTACATTCCCTTTTATAATATAAATTTATTTGTAACTGTGAGAGACACAATCTAATCATAAATGCTAAAAATATTCTAGACTATTAAATGACTTTTAATGGCCCCTTGACCAAGCATTCATTTGGGTGTTACAAATTTTGAATGTTGTTCGGGATTCTTGTTCGGGTATGTCTTTGTTCAGATTTTAGGCTAATTCTACGGCTCGATTTTTTGACTTAATCAAGATTACTATTCAGGATGTACTGAACAAATCCTTAGTATCAAAAGCCCCCCAAGCAATACCGAAACATTTATGTTCGATTTTTACAAACCTTGACTTTTTATTCCATGTGTTCGGGTTTTGGAGGTTGACATGTCATTATTTCCATGTAAGCCCTAGTTGCCATCTCATTGATTACATGCTTTTAATGAATGTGACTCTTAAATTTACTGACATCTCCTGAAACAGCGCGTCCTCTGAATGTTTCAGTAAAGAGTGACCTTTCAATCAACCAGCAGAAGTGTCTTTTCACTTTCTTCTAACGTTTTAAACTTCATTTCATTTTAAGGCATCCATAAATCATTGACTTCTTCAATCTCTTACTATTCCTGGACTCCTTCTACAAACCCAACTACAAAAGAGGTAACAAAAAAATTTCTGCAAAATTTACTTTTATCGCCATTTCTTTTTCCTTTTTTCTTTTAATTTTCCCATCCTTCTACTATGGCTGCTTTTTCCTCCAATAAGGGCAAAGGTCTTGCCTTAGAAAATTCGAGTTCGACTTCCTCAAGCTTTGATAAAATAAAGGGGGATGAGTTTCCTTCTAGCCATACTTTGATTGCCATGGAAATTGCTGCTTCTGAGAGGACTCCTTCCTCTGGGATTGTAATTGGAAAAAGATCCATAAGTCGCCCAGGCAAATGCTCTCGCTCAAAAACTATAGAACCTACTTAGAAGAAAAAATTAACTGCCAATAAAGAATACAGGGTAGAACATTTGAGTTCCCTATTTAAGTCTTTAGATATGGAAAGGCTTCATGTCAAATATGTTATTCCTCCAGAATATGAGCTCTTGCCTATAAGTGAAGATGTACGGGTCAACAATGAATAAAGCCCAAATTTTTTAATCTTGTATGAGGAAGATCTACGAGTAAGTGTTCGCCTCTCACTTCAATTAGAGTTGTGGGATTATCTTAATCAACTTGGGATTACCGTGTCATAACTTGTGCCAAACAGTATTAGGATTATGCTTGGACTATCCCTTCTAGCTCGGAAGTCTAACCTTGAATTCTCGCCCTTTGTTGTCAATGGGCTATATGTTTTATCACTCAGGGAAAGGGAAGATCACCCCCATCTTTCTTCTCGGGGTGGCCTATGTACATTTGATGGCTTGATTGCTTCACTTAAAGGCAGATGGAAAGAAGAATTTTTTATTGTAAAAAGTCAAGGAGACTTCGATGTAAAAACTTCATGGTCTTCAATGCCTTCATTTAGGGAGGGCCATGCTCTGACACAGAGAGAAAGGGCTAGCATTAAAGCTCTTTCTAAATATGCTTTAAAACCTATCAACATTCTTCACCTCCTTGCTCTGGAATATCATTCTACCCGCACAGGGAAATGGAAAAATAAGATAGGTATAATTTTAGCTCTGCTTTGTGCATTTCCTAAATGACCTTTAACATTTTTCTTTGTTCTACAAAAATGGCTAGTGGAGATTTTGCTAAAAAGCTTGAGGAGAGAAGAAAGAAGAAATGGGAGAGCAAAGCATCTGTCTAACGCAGAAAGGAGAGCAGCTTGAGATTGAGGGACAAAGACGAAGATGTTGAGCAAGGTATCCTTGCCTCAAGCAAGAAGTTAGGCGAAACTACTATGACTCCTCAGCTTGTTCAACCAGTGATTCCCGAACAAACAGATAGCCTAGGTGTTGTAAGGAAATCACCTGTTGCTCCTACAGTTTCCTTTGGGGAAATTGATTTGACTCGAATTACTTCTAAGGACGAGACTCCTTTTACAAGACGAAGAAAAAGAGTCAGATTAGATACTCCTGAGGAGGCTACCTTTCCTCCCCCTATTCGTCCAGATGTGGAAAGGTATATTAAGAGTGTGCACAGTGCGACCACATCTTGTTCGGATAGTTCAGTAAGCAAGGACTTGGCAGAATTATTTGCTCTTTCTCAAGATCAGAAGTACTATGATTCCATGGAGGAGGACGCTATTTTTTATCAGATGAGTTGTGGCACCTTTTTTGTGAGTTCGACTTCTTGTTTTCTTTTGTGCGTGTTTTTATACTAAAAAAAAATTTAACATTCTTTATTTTCCTTCTAGGTCATTCCTCAGATTGTTGTTAAGAGGAAGAGGGTCTTGGAATTGCGCAGCCAGTGTGCGAAGCTTGAGGTATCCAAGAATGAGGCCATTCAAATGGCTGAGACTATAAAAGAGTTGCTGGACAGTACTGTTATTAATCATAACAAAGAGATATGCAATTTGAAAGACCAACTAGATCGGCTCAATGATGAGTACAAGAAGGTGACTGATAACGCCCTAATCACAAGCTCGAAAAATGTTCAACTTGAGAAAGAAAAAGTTGAGTTGGAATAAGCCAAGCTTAAAGCTAAAGAGCAATGTGACCAATTGAAAAAAGATCTAGTTGTTTCCCGAAAGGAAACTGATGATGCTCTTAACAAGATCGTGGATATCATCAACAATTTTCAGGAGCGAGTTACTACTACTCTTCAGGCTCGATACCCGAACAACAACTTTGATTTCATCAGTAAAATTCCTCTTGTGGATCCTAGCAAGAATGTAGCTACCATTTCTCCCGAACATGGAGATTCGGAATGATTGTATTTGAACTATTCGTTATTTTGTATGCACATTTTAATTTAAGTATTTTTTTGCCTTTTATTTGCCAAGTCCTTTAACTGTTTTCTATCTTGAGCTTACTTAGGCTCATGATTTATTTTTTAATTTTCTAGAGCAATTTGTCCTCCTTGCTCTTTTAATTTTTAGAGACATGAGACATCAATGTAACAAAATTCTTGTTTTATTTTTTCTTCGGGAAAAGATAGGAAAAAACCTATTTGTTAGGACCATTTTATCCCAATAGCTTACCCAAGCTATCCCTTTTACATCCGTTCTCCGAAGGTCCTAACACTTAGGTAAAAAAAACTTGTTTTTCCTCTAATACATCGTACATAATATTTTCGCAGGTTCTCTACATTTCATGTTCGTGGCAGCTCTTTGCTATTTACATTTTTAATCTTGCAGGCGCTCGGGCCTATTTTTTGTGTTATTATATAAGGTCCTTCCAAGTTCAGACCTAACTTTCCAACTCCAGTAGATCCCCTTGTAATCTCTGTCTTTTTTAAAACCAAGTCGCCTGGTCGATAACTTCTTTTTTTAACTCTTTTATTGTAGAAACGGATCATTCGCATTCGGTATGCCTCCGCCTTATGTTTGCCTGCTCTCTTCATTCTTCCAATTGATCAAGGTTGAATCTCATGTTCTCCTCATTGGTTATCTGATCAAAATGCATGGTCCGAACACTTGGTGCTCCTATTTCAATTGAAATTACTGCTTCTACTCCATAAACCAAAGAGAATGGAGTTTCACTAGTTGCACGCTTTGGTGTTGTTCAATCCGCCCATAATATATTATTTAATTTGTTTGCCCAATTTGATTTTTCTGCCTCCAATCTATTCTTTATTCCCTGCAAAACAATTCGATTAGTGACCTCTGTTAATCCATTTGTTTGTGGATGTGCCACTGATGTAAAATGTAATTTGATTTTCCACTCATCGCAAAGATTATGAAAGAGGGATGAATCAAATTGATTTCCATTATCAGTGACAATGTTGTTCGGCACTCTGTACCAAAAAATCACATTGTTTTGGAGGAACGATATAATCTTGTTCGGTGTTATTATTGATAGTGAATCTGCTTCCACCCACTTTATAAAATGATTAACTGCTACAACCATAAATTTTTTCTGCCCAGCTGTTTTGGGAAATGGACCTAATATGTCTATCCCCCATTGTGCAAATGGCCATGCACTACCTAGAGACTACAACTATGCAGCTGGCTGTCTTGGTATAGCACAGTGCACTTGGCACTGTTTGCATATTCGGACTTTTTGCCTTGCATCTATCCTTAGAGTAGACCAATAATATCCGCGCAATAGAATTTTTTGAATCAAGGAATCAGCCCCTTCATGTGCACCACATAAGCCTTTATGAGCTTCATCAAGCACATAGTGTGCGTCTTCTTCATTTAAACACTTTGCCCAGGGGTGAGCCTTGGACCTTTTATACAATGTTGAATTCTCATATGCATAAATGGCCACCTTTATAGAAATTTTAATTGCTTCTCTTTTGTCTTGAGGCAAAATCCCTTGATCTAAATAATCTATAATGGGCTTCATCAATCCTTGCAAGGGTACTATCACAGAGACACGCTCTTATTCGATGCTTGTTTGATTATGAACTTCAAATGGTATTGCATTGTCTGTCCATTCAGTTTTAGAGGCTGCTACCTCTGCTAAGTTATTTGCCTCCTCATTCTAAGCTCGAGGAATCTGTTGAATTTCCCATTTCTCTAATTGGTTGAGTAATTGCACTGCTAAGGCTTTATACTTGATAAGGGTTGGCTCTTTAACTTTGTAAGTACCTATCAACTGGTTCACAACCAATTGAGAGTCAGAATAGATAATCAATTGTTTAGGTCTTACCTCTTGGGCCAATTTAATGCCTGTTATCAAGGCTTCATATTCAGCCACGTTATTGGTAGCTTCAAAATTTAATTGTACGACATACTGGAACTTTATTTTGTTTGGCCCTTTTAAAATGATTCTTGCTCCTGCTCCCAATTAATTGGCTGCACCATCTATGTAGAGTTGCCAACACCATCGTATTGCTTCTAAACATTCAAATCCTTCTTGTTTTGGTATTTCTGTCAATTCAAGAATGAAATTTGAAAGTGCTTGTGCTTTTATGGTTGTCCTTGGTACATAATGGATGTCAAATTCACTCAACCAAACAGACCATTCGACCATCCTGCCTGATGTTTCAACCTTATGCAACACTTTTCTCAAAGGATAATTAGTACGTACATAAATAGTATGTGCTTGAAAATAATGACACAATTTTACAGAAGTTATTAGGATAATGTATGCTAATTTTTCTAATTGAGAATACTTTACCTGAGCTCCTCTCAATACCCTACTTCCATAATAAATAGGGTATTGTTCGGCTCCTTCTAGAACTAAGACTGAAGCTGCAGTTTTTGAAGCTACTGATAAATATAAATATAATATTTCTCCCTCCTTTGGTCTGCTAAGCAATGGAGGTGCCATCAAGAATTCTTTTAATTTTTTGAATGCTTCTTGACATTCTTCTATCCATGTAAAACTTTTCATATTTTTTAAAGTTTTATAAAATGGAAGACATCTTTTTGCTGAACAGGAGGTGAATTGTCCCAATACGATGATTCTCTCGTTCAATTTTTGCACATCATTGATTGTCCTAGGAAACTGCATATTTAGGATTGCTTTTATTTTTTGTGGATTTGCTTCAATGCCTCATTGGGATATCATAAATCCCAAGAATTTTGCTGCAGTAACACTAAAGACACATTTATCAAGATTTAATTTCATCCCATACCTTTGCAAAATTGCTAAGGCTCTATCTAAGTCATGCGCGTGAGCTCAACCTTTTTGCTTTTGACTATCATGTCGTCAATATAGACTTCAACCGAATCTCTAATCAAATCTGTAAACATCTTATTCACTCGCCTCTGATATGTTGCACCTACATTTTTTAATCCGAACGACATGACCCTATAACAATAAGTACCTTTATCTGTAATAAAGGCTGTTTTTTCAGCATCCGCCTTATCCATTTCAATTTGATGATATCCTGCAGTTGCGTCCATCAAACTAAACATTTCATAACAAGTTGTGGAATCTACCAACTGGTCAATATTAGGAAGTGGATATGAATCCTTAGGGCATGCCTTGTTTAAATCTGTAAAATCTACACACAATTTCCATTTGTCATTCAGCTTAGGAACAAGCACAATGTTAGCTAACCAAGTAGGATATAAAACCTCCCGAACAAAACTAGCTTGCATTAATTTATCTACTTCAATAACAATTATCTTTTGCCGCTTAGGGGAATGATTTCTTTTTGTCTATTTTACAAGTTTAATTGTTAGGTCAATACTCAGTTTATGACACATAACTAATGGATCAATTCCTGTTATATCACTAGCCTGCCAGGCAAAACCATTTTTATGCTTTTTAAGTATAGAGAGAATATTTTGCAATGTTGTTCTAGTGGTAGTTGCTCCCATTTTTACCTTTTTCCCTGCTTCTAATTCATCTTCCACTAGTGGTGGCTCAAGTTCAGGATTCAACTTTGTTCGGGGCCTTGGTATATCAAATGGTTCTGCATCTCCTTTTATTTGTTGAGGCTCTTCTGCTTGAGGCTCTTTTTGCTCAGTGAGTAAACTATGCATAAAAGGTCGAGAGCTTTTAAAGCTACCATATATGTCTCTCTTGCTGCTCTTTGATCACCTTTAACTACAATCACTTAATTATTATCAGGAAATTTAAAGGTTAAAAACTTAATTGATGTACAAGCATTTAAATCATATAACATCGGCCTCCCAATAATTGCATTATAGGGGAAGGGGATGTCAACCACAACAAACTCCGCTTGAAATTTCTTGGTTTGCTCCTCATCTCCTAATTCCATCGAGATGTGAACAGACCCTTCTACCTAAATCTATTTTCCTGCAAGACCAACTAAAGGAGTACGAACAACTTTTAAATCATCAAGTCTCAATTGCAAGGCTTTAAAAACTTCAAAAGTTAATAAATTTACTGCATTGCCATCATCTACTAATATTCTTTTTACTCGATAATTTTTTATGATGGCTTGTACAACCAACGCATCAGCATGCGAATGCTGTACTTGTGCACCATCCTCCTCGATAAGATAATTGGTGGTTGTTTGACTGGAATTCTTTCCTGAAGAGAGTAAATCTCCCGTACATTTCTCTTCCGAGCTGATTGGCTATCTCCACCAGTTAACCCTCCAAAAATTGTATTGATTACTCCAATAGTTTCTCTTTTCGAGGATGACTTTTGCTCTTTACTTTCATTAGTATTTGCATCTGCTCGTCCTTGTACAAAATTCTTAAGGGTACCACGTTGGATCAATTTTTCAATTTCCTTTTTAAGCTGCCAACAGTGTTCAGCATCATGTCCAACATCTTTATGAAATGCACAATATTTACTCTTATCCCGGAAAGTTGAGGATTCATCCCTCATTCTTCTAGGATAAGTAAGATATACTACATCACCGTGCTTTTGTATCCAATTTAGGATATACGTTTGGCTTATGGTCAATAGAGTGAACTGTCGCTCCTCAGATTCTTTTGTTTGAGAATTTTGGTTTGAAATATGATTAGATCGAGCAAGATATGATCTACCAAACCTGATAGGAGATCTTCTCCTAGTCACTTCATCTTTCTTCTTATCATGTGAAATTTTTTAAGTTCATTGTTGTTGTTTCCAAGCTTCGTCCAATCGAGCATAATTATTTGCCCTAGCCATCAACTCTGCAAAGGAAAGAGGTGGATCAATATTAATTGAATCAAACAACTTCCCATACTTACATTTTTTTTCCATAGCACTAATGACCACGTCAACATTTAAATCCTCAATTTGCATGGCGAGCTTCTGGAATTTGGCAAGGTAAGATTGCAAAGATTCACCATCTTCTCTCTTCAAATCAATTAGATTTGAAGAGATCTTCTTACTTGGAATGCTCGTAATGAAATCGACCTTAAATGACGATGCAAGTTGGGAAAACATGAGATAGAGCCCATCTTGAGCATCTGGTACCATTCTTGGGTTGGACCTTTCAGGGTTGCTGGAAAAGCTCTACACAATAATGCATCATTGGTTATTTGAATATGCATTATTATGCGAAAATGGGCAAGATGACTCCTCGGATCTATGGTGCCATCATATGCCTGAAAACTTGACATTTTGATCTTAGAAGGAAATGAAACAGCCAGGATATCAAGAAATAATGGTGAGTCATTTCTCAATCCATAATCACTGTGATCTCCTGATACCCTATACTCTTTAAGGATTTCTTTAATTCTCAGACGAAAACTTTCATCAGAGTAATCTTTGGGCATAGGCTCCTCAGCTGCATCTTGACTGGTTGCATTGACCTTCCAAGATGACTCAGTGTCATTTGGAAAATCTAAATACTCTTCTTCTACTTCTAGAACAACTTGTTTGCCATTTCTTAGGGTATAATTGCACTGTTGTTGTACAGGTTGCGGAGATGGTTGGGTCTGCATAAACCTAGCAAAAATAGAAGAAAAATTATTATAAGCTTTAGTCAAGGCTTTGGCTACTTGCGAATTAGTAAGTGGAGGTTGGCTTGAGCTACTAGGGATATGGCCTTGACTAGAAAGAGGAGGGTTTATGGCCAACAACTAGGATCAGGTGGAGATTGAGATCCTGGTTGTTGAGCATCTAGATTTTGAATACCATTGTGATCTTGAGGAGAGCTTGGAGATGCCATTGTTGGAAAGAACGTTTCCACGCTCACCGCACCAATTTGATGAGTATAATAATATTTTGGATATCCCCTCTTTTCTCATTACATTTGCTTTTATAATACAAATTTATTTGTAACTGTCAAAGACACAATCTAATCATAAATGCTAAAAATATTCTAGACTCTTAAATGACTTTTAATGGCCCCTTGACCAAGCATTCATTTGGGCGTTACAAATTTTGAATGTTGTTCGGGATTCTTATTCGAGTATGTCTTTGTTTGAATTTCAGGCTTATTCTACGACTCAGTTTTCTGACTTAATCAAGACTACTGTTTGGGATGTACTGATTAAATCCTTAGTCTATCATAAACTATTAAGATCATCTGAATAAGCCAGTGCGTGCCTCCAGCACAGAATGTGACATCTCCTGTCTAATCCTATAGGATCGGAGAGGGGGTGTTACAGATTTAGCCACTCTTTGTTGCTATCATCCTGTATATTCAAGACCATCACATATATCTGCTCTAACAGTAATTCTCTCTCTCTCTCTCTCTCTCTTTTCCTCCTCCTCTTCGAACTCGACCATTACCTGCTTAAGAGTCTTTTAAGGCTCAACCATATAAAGATTTTTAGTAGGTGGCACGTTGCAAAAATTTTAAAGTGGATTGGTTCTTATGCTTATCCTTGACTTTTCTAGGTTAGTTACCTTGCCATCATCAATCAAATTCTATATCTCATGCCTTAACTAAAGGGAATGGTCAGTGTTGTGGACTTTGCTTTGATGAAAGTGACAGTATGCATTATGATCAAAATTCTTTGGCAAAGGTACCGGAGGAGGTCTTGGTGTGAGCGGTCGCAATAGACCCGCTGACTTCACCTTTTTGAAAACTCCAAAAAGAGGAGTGCTGAAATTAGAAAACCTTCTTAGTGGCACATTAGTGGCTCTCAATTCTAGAGTGGCAGTTGTTATGTTCTTCTTGGTGGTCAGGGTCTTAGCGGACAAACTTGACCCTTGGAACCTAGATTTGTCGAAGTTTTCAGCATGGTTCACATACTTTCTATCTTCTCTCATCTTGTCTTTAATGGTGGTCTCCACCTCATACACTTACAAAAATTCTATCAAAATCATGTAATATAGTTTCTCATTGAAAGCTGGCAAAGTCCCCTTTATAAAGATCTTGATATGCTCTTTGGTATCTAGATAGTTCCTCATCTATGTGACCTTGGCTTTCCACCTAGCCATGTAGTCAGTAAAGGTTTCATCATTTTTCTACATAGTTGCTTCCAAATCCCTCAAATTAATGCTCATTTAAAGGTTGTAATCATACTCCTTTAAGAAAACTGTGGTGAACTCATTGTTATCTATTCTCACCTTCTTTTCCAGTTTGTAATACCAAGTCTGAGTAGACCTAGCTAAGGACATTAACAACATTTTTAGAATTTCCTTTGATGGTAGACCCTCCAACTCCATAGCTAATTTGTATTGAATTAGGTGTACCTTAGGATCATCAGTGCATCATATTTTTCCACCATCATCATCTTGTAAGTGAGAGGAGTAGTATACTTGAATTCAAGCTCTTCATCATCACCATCGTCTATGTCTACGTATCGATCCATTCCCTTGGATTCCATAAAGATGTACGGCTTCTCTAGTGTCTTATCTAACTTATTAAATTTTTCTGACACAATTAACTTAGGCTCGATCTTCTCCATAGGAATTTTCTTAGCAAAGAATTCTTCATCCTAGCAAGTGTCATCTACGTGTTCCTTTCTTTTAGATTCACCCTTAGCCTCGTCATCCTCTTTACTTGCTCTTTACTTTTATCCGTCCGTAAGAGCTTTTCTAGGCTAGCCGCTACTATTTTTTAGATCATCTTCTCAATATACTACATAGGAACACTAGTCTCAACCATACAATCAACAGAAGTAGAAGCTAAAACTAACAAATCGGTTTGAATTGGACAGTACTTAACCTCAATATGGGAGCCTAAAGAACTAGTAGGTACTAAATCATGGAAATCAGAGGGAGTCAAAGGTTTTTTGACTCTAACTAGGTGATTGTTTACTCTTAACCAACTAACTTCTTAGGGAGCTTTGTCTTTTTGTGTAAATGTTAGCAAACACGACATGATGCATGTATGCATGGATATGAAATGGCATATAAAATGCAATCATACAATCATAACATCGTGAGATGCAACTAATGCTATATTCTATCATGGCTTTATCATGACTGCTCCAGACCAAAATAAGAGAAGGGCTCTTGAGAACTGATAAGCGCAAAATGTACCCTATTTCATAGCCAATACTTATAGTGACCTTTTTGCTTATTATTATTTTTTTGTATCCCTTTCTTTTTGCCTCAAGTGTGATAATACTTGAGTAGGATTTTTTATTTATATACATTTCAAATTTTTCCTTATTATTATTTTTTTCCTTTTCTTTCTTTCTTTTTTGGTATTAACAATATTTAGCTTAAAATAGGCTTTTTTCATTACTTTCCAAAAGTAGACTTTTACATTAATTATTCTTTTACATTAATATGGCTTTGTATCCTCTAGAGTGAAGTACCAATTTTCACAAGGCAATTGGCGATATTGTGCATGAGTGTGAATCACGACTAAACACCTTGGAAGAGAGTCATAGCTTCAAGCTCACTTGCTTTTATTTCGAGCAAGAGTTGATAAGCCTCTTCTATGAGAAAATATCAGACCTTGGCAAAATTGTTACTAAGCCAGTTGGAAAAAGAAGGAGTGACATCAGAGATTAAGCAAATCCTCAAGTCAAAAAATTATGCAGTTGATGGAGTGGCTAAAGCCATAGCAAAAAATGAAGAAGTAATAGAAGAAGTTCTACTAAAGAAACTATCTAGCCCCAGTATCGAGGGCAAAGAGATTTTTCCAGTAGTAATAAATCCAAAACAAATGACACCCATTATAGAAGCATTTGGAAATAGGCGAGCTACCCTTCAGGAGAAATGAAGCAATTAAAATCAGTAGACAAGCAACAATTACTCCCTTAAAAGAGGAATATTGTACAGGGGGTCCAAATCCCAACCCTAGGCTAAATGTTTAGATGCTAAGGAGGCAGATTATATCACTAGGGAAGTATGTGAAGGGCTGGGTAGTGCAGTTGAATGAGTCGAAGCCACTATAAGAAAAATAATCGTACTCTGGTATTATTTTCATTAAAATAAAAATGCTTAAGGAAATTTCTACGAAAAATTTGCAAAAGTTTCCCTCAAAAATGGAACTTGCTCAACAAATGACAACATAGCACTTCCAAATATAATCCTCCAAACCCTAATACTCTAAATCAACACAAACAGGATACGCAACACTTCTAAATATTCATATAAGGCCATCTTAGGTACTACCACATTATAATGCCATCCATTTTAAAATCAATTACTAATAATCATACACTTAGAATTCATATAAAAATAATATTTCTTAATTAATTACATACTTTATTAATTTACAAACTCAATGTTTACAACCTCTTACAATACTTTTGTACATGCCATAAATATATTATAATACATATGAGGACGACGTGGCTTTCGCGTGGGTCTCATGATTTTCTAAAGAGTTTCTCGGGTAAACCGAATTAAACGGGCTTGGTTCATTTTAATTTAGAAAAATTATTTTATCCAATCCCATTATTATCCTCAGATAAGTGTTTCCTTACTTTGGTAAGGTTTTGGAAAAGTTTAGTCGCCACCCTATTTTATTAAATTAGGGAAAATTCTCGAATTAATTAATTAATTGAAATTAATTAATCAAGTTTTAACCAGAGTGGATTCAAGAGTTCGGTACGGAGATGGAAAGGTTTTAGGCACCCATTCCGTCCAGTCTAAATTGGCCTCCTAGTTGTCCATATATTCCTTTATTTATTAATTGCAATATTAAATTAAATTTAGATGTAAAACATTTTATGCAATTTTAGAAAATATGTCAAACATACATATTATTACAAATAATAAAATTAAATCATTCACAAGAAAAGGGGAGGAGAAAAGATTACAAACCTTCCTATTACAATACAATCTACCCATTTATCCTATTATATATTCTCATTTCCCATTTAATAAATACGAATCAATAGAAAATAAAATTATTACAATCTATATGAATAAATTACATCAAACTCAAAAATTACAATAAATATACTCAACAAATTATAACACATTCACACATTCATACAACATGATTAAAGCAAATATTAATCGAAAATAATCAAAACACAAATGTTATTCCAAAAATATAATAAATTACTCAAATCAAACAATAAACAATAAAATGCCATAATCAAAATTAATGTCGAAAATGTTAGTGGTGTTAGTGATGCTAGTAGATTAAATAAACAACATATAATAAAGAACAATAAATAAATGTGCATAAATAATAATTGCAAAAATAAAAATATAATAATTTTAATATTGTTTCAAGCTCATGATCACAATGTTCACCTTGTTAGATGAACAAAATTCACAAATCATTGCAATAAATAACATCAAATTTATTAATGTACTCATCCGGATCAAACGCGGATTTTCGACCCTTAGGCCTTAACCTACTTAGACCTTAGAATCTAGGCACGATTTATATTTTTATATTATTTGGCTTCTCAGTTAATGTTCTCACACCACTGGAAGTGACTTTCATCCCATACCAAGATAATTGGAGTCCATAAATGTTAGAAAATCCAAAAACATAAGAAAAATTAGAAATCTGTAGATTTCTAGGCTCAAGTGGGGGGATACAGATGCAAGTGGCGTGAGCCACTTGCGAGTGGCTCGCGCCAAGTCAGCCCTAAAAGCTATAGATTGCTGCGAAACTAAGTTTTTACACGTTTCTCTCGTAAAAACTCAGTTTCTTAGAGTTATAAGATAGAAAATAAATTGAAAATCAAAAGAGAATGAAGTTTAGACTCTCAAATACCTTGTTTTGAAGGAGAATTGCTGGATTTGCTTGAAGTTGATGAAGAACACCTCAAGAACACTTGATCTTTGAAGATGATCCGAGATCGTGTTTGATTGCATTTTTGGAAGTCTTTGTAACCTAGAACACACTAACTACTTATTGACAACACTCTCCCACTCCCTAATTAACTTAAATCATTTAAGGTTTTTGTGAAAAATGGAGTTTTTGATGTGCTTTTGGTTTAATTTTTTAGTTTGATTGTGTTTGTGTTGTTGGTTATCTCTCAAATCTGTAGTTTCTCAACCAAAAATTTGCCGACCCCTTCACCCTAGAATTAATGTGGTATTTATAGGCAAATGGTGAAAAACGACACTATTCACTGCCCATATGACATGTGGGTCCCATTTGTGGGCTCTACTAGTGGGCCTCGCAAACGACTCAATTTTCAATTTTTCAGGAAATCATTTCAAATGGTACATGTATCGATGTAAGTCATGAAAATTTATCCCTTGTGCACCTGGGACTTGTTTTTGGACCCTATTTCAGCACGAACCCCGAAAATGTGAAAATGATTCAATGGATCCGATTTCTTATCTTAGGATGATTAGTTCAAAAATCGAATCAATCGGACGTTCCGAACTCGTTCTATTATGAGAAACGTCATCATCACTGATGGGCCCCTTAAGGACCACTAATGGGCCCCATTAGTAGACCGACTTGATTTTCTTAAAATTGGTCTAGGTGATGCATAGAGTGCCATAGGACACCGAGGCGCATCCCGGGTGAACTAGAAATGTGCTTTTGGGTCCCATTTTGCCAAAAATGTAGTAAGGGCACTAAGGGTTGCATTTCCTAAACTCGGATCATCACTTTGAGATCAAGTTTCTTAGGCACTTCAACCTCTTCTTTAGTAGTACAGGCTATCATCATTGAGTCTATTTTTATGGTAAAAATTAAACTCTACAATTTTTCCCCATTTTGATAACATTTTTCCCCATTTTAGGCACTGGTATATCCGAATTGATTGTCCCTTTTGACCACTAAAATGGTAAGATAATATCTTGTATTCTTCATAAAAGTTGTATTTCTACTTCTCATCTTTCTAAATCATCCTCTTGTGTCTAATTTGAATACCTATACCTCAACTTATGATCTTTATACCAAAACTGGTTGTGCTAAATTGTGTTTGGATTGTTGGTCTGTGTTCTTGGGTTTCTTTCACCCTCTTAGAAAATGATCTAGACTATGGTCTCTTCATGATATTTGTATCATTTTATCTTATCTTTCTAATGAATGAAGTTTTACTCAATTTGAAGTTCTAGAACTTCAGTTTTACCCTGAGAACACAGCAAAGGTCAGGTTTATGAAAATGCTGGAAATTTCTTGATTTAAGTACTTTTATACTATATTAAGTATATTTATTTTGAATATGTCCAATTGAATTTATGTTATTAAGTATAAAAAATGGGAGAATGTGATAATTTTAGTAAGTTATAAGTTTATGAAATTTTGTGAGGAATATGTTAAGTTATAAAATATTTTGCAAAGGATTTATTTATACGTAGTAAGTGTTAATTTTAAAATGTTTTTGGATAAGAAAAAGTGAATGAGAAATGAGACTATTTGTGGAAGAATGCATTTATTTTGGGCTCTACTATACATGATTGACTTGTAGTATGATGAGATGTATTGCGATATGGGAGCATGCTTGGGTTATCAGCCCGTTTATTAATGTGGAGCTATGATCATAAGCTAGGGTTATCAGCCCTTATGAATAAGTGGACGCACTTATTATGAGATGGGGGTGACGCTTCCACAGGCCACGGTGGTGCTTTCATAGACCATGATTATATGATGGGGGTGGCGCTTCCACAGGCCACGATTATGTGATGGGGGTGGCGCTTTCACATGCCACGATCAAATCTGCTTACATTCTTTCTGTTTAGTACGAGCCTTAATTGAGAATGGAATTTTTATTAAATTATAAAGAATGAAGACTCATGTGTTTATTAATCTTTTTCCTTTTTATTTTATGGTTTTCACGGTGTTCAAATTTAATTGATTTGATTTCGATATTTAATTTATATATATTTGAGCAATTTTAAGCATTTTCGAGACTTGCTTTCGGGGCTACGTGTGTTATTTTATATTGTTGATTATTTAACACCACTGAGTCTTCCACTCAGCGCGTTGATTTGATCACGTGCAGGTTAGGAGCAGAGGACGCCTTTCAGGACCAAAGGAGAGCATCAAAGTAGATATAGTATTTTGGGTAGGATATACCTTTTATAGTGATTTTGGCATGTACATAGAAATTGTAAATGGTGAAGATTGTATATATTAAGTTTATTATTAATTAAGAGTTGTAATTAATTAAGTAATGACTTGATTATATTTTGGTGTATGAATATCAATAATTACATCTGAAATGA
>CANUEX010030980.1:0-15699 GCA_948099535.1 Jatropha multifida | reverse complement strand
TTTTATTCAATTAACGGTTATTCAATAAATTTTCGGGCGAACCAAAATGATTTTCGATCCCCATAATATTACGTGGCGTAATATTATTGGCTAATAATTTACAATTTAAATTTAAATGGGAATGTTTCGAAATAAAAATTTCTGGGTATTATAATTCCCATCTATAATTGATAAATACATATCAACATGAATTAAATTAAATTATTACAAATCACCATTAAAAATCACAAACTTTATGAATAAATTATATTAAACTCAAAAATTTAATCCAATATACTCAACAATTATAATATATTCAAACATTCAAGCAACACAACGAATATAAATATTAACTAAAAATCCTCAAAATATAAATATTAGTCCAATAAAAATAATAAATTGCACAAACTAAAAGTTAGATCATTAAAATAAATAAATGAAAGAAAATAAAGTAATGTCAGAAGCATTGGAATGACAAAAAATTAAATAAGCAACATTAATATAATCATATAAATATATATTAGAGAATAATAATTAAATGCTCATGAAATAAATGCTGGAAGATAAAATATAATAATTTTAATGATATTTCAAGCTCATGATCACAATGTTCATCTTTTTAAATGTATAAAATTCACAAATCATTGCAATAAATAAAATCAATTTATCCGGATCAAACGTGGATTTTCAACCCTTAGATCTAACCTACTTCGATCTCAGAATCTAGGTACAATTTGGTGTTTTTTATGTTATTTTTCTTCTGAAACTTATAGATTGACACTACTGAAAGTGACTTACGTCCCATTCCAAAGTAAACGAGGCCTATAATCATTAGAAGATTGATGACAGAAGGGGCTGATAGCAAGCAAGAGCACTTTTGGGCGCCTTGTAAGGAGGGCGGTAGCCTTTAAAGGAAGGCATACGCCTTCATTGCTAGGCGTGGTGCCTTCCTTTTGAAGGTAACATTTTCATTGCACAAAAGTGCAGTAAGCTTGCTACAAAATCAAGTTTTCATGCATTTCTCTCATAAAAACACAGTTTCTTAAAGTTATAAGATAGAAAATAAACTAAAAATCACAGGATAATAAAATTTAGACTCTCAGTTACCTTATTTTGAAGGAAAATTGTTGATTTTCTTGAAGTTTGATGAATTACACCTCAAAAACACTTGACCTTTGAAGGCGTTCTGAGTATGTGTTTGATTTAGTGGCATGTGGGCCCCACTAGTGGGTCTCGTTGTTGAACCCTACTAACAAGTCAATTTTCTATTTTTCACAAAATTAGTTTAAATGGTACGTACGTCGATGTAGAGCATGAAAATTATCTCGGGCGAATTTGTAACTATTTTTCGAACCCTATTTCAGCACAAAGCCCAAGAATTTCGAGTATGAGTTTGATTTCATTTCTAGATGTGTTTTGTGTGTAGAACTCGATGACTATCCTAGAAACACTCTCTCACACAATTAAACTCCCAAAATCACTTAAGAATTTGTGGTAGAATTGAATTTCGTTTGTGTTTTTATTTGATTTTTTGTTTTGTTTGTAATCTTAGTTTGTTTGTGTTTTCTCTCAACCTCACAATTGTCAACCAAATTGTCAACCCTTCACCCTAAGCCTTAAGTTGGTATTTATAGATAAGTGATAAAAATTGGCACTATTTATCAGAGTGGCATGTGGGCCCCACTGGTGGGTCTCGTTGTTGAACCCCACTAACAAGTCAATTTTCTAGTTTTCACGAAATCAGTTTAAATGGTACGTATGTTGATTTAGGGCATGAAAATTATCTCGGGCAAACTCAAAACTAGTTTTCAAACCCTATTTCAGCACAAACCACAAAAAGTGAAAACAACCTAATGGATCCGGTTTCTTACCCTAGGATTACTAGTTCAAAAATTGAATCAATCAGACGTTCAAACTAGTTCTATCATGAGAAATTTTATCACCACTTATGAGCCCCTTAAATGCCACTAGTGGGCCCCACTAGCGAACCGACCTAATTTTCATGAAATTGATCTAGGTGATGCGTGGAATGCTGTAGGACATTGCGACACGTCTCGGGTGAACCCGAGATGCATTTATAGGTCTCGTTTTGCCAAAAATATGAAAAAGTTATTAAGGGTTCATAAACTCGGATCATCGTTTCGAGATTAAGTTCATTGGATGCTTCAACCTCTTTTTTAGGAAATGAGGTTATCATCATCGAGTATATTTTTGGGGCAAAAATTAAGTGTCTACATCAATGTTAAGAATTTCACCTCCACTAAATACTAAATCCATAAATTGTATATAAGAGTGACAAACTAATTAGTTAATTGATTAGTATTAACCTTTTTGTATTGGTTGGTCCAAACTCAAGTAGACCTAAACTGCAATTGTATTATAAATAATTTTAAACTTCCTTAATACCCAAATTCTGACAAAATAATTATCATTCCGATATGGCCACATTAGGATAAAGGAGATAGTTGATTTGGCCAACTTTATACTCTGACTAGAAGCTCCCTCAATTTATTTACTCATTTAACAATACAGTAAAACATCTAATAAATTAATAATATTGGAACAATGAAATTTAATAAATTTAGAGAGATATTAATTAATCCACAAATTAATAATTTATCAATTTAAAGAGTGTTTTTTTCGATTTAACAAATATAAATTCAATTACAGAAAATCATTGTATGTATATCACTAATATAATATATCATATTTTGTGAATTAATTTTAAAAAATTTCATTATACAGACATATATAATTAGTTCTTAATAACACTATTTTTAGGTATCATCATATTTGGTGATAAAAATTAAGGACGTAGCATATACAATGATTAAGTAGTACTCCATCTTAAATATAAGTCGTTTTGGGTGATTATTTTGTCTCAAATTATAAGTTTGTTTGAGTACTTTAAAGAGTAATGGGATAACATATTTATTTGTTTTAAATCGTTGGCGGTTTAATCAATATGGAGATTTTTTTTCTCTTATGGTGATAAAATAAATGTGTTTCCTATCAAATGATGTTTTTCCAATGTTGTCTTTGTTTACATTTAACATAATATTTTCATAAATTACTCTTAATTTTGAGATAAAGGAAAGTTTGATCAAATTACTATTGATTTTGTTATAATATAGCAGAATTAATTGTATCCTTAATTCCTAGGGGTGAGCAAAATTGCCGATCAAATTGAACCGAAAACCAAACCAACTCATTTCGATTTGACTTGATTTGATCTCCAAAAGAGATTCAATTGATAGTATTTTTTGGCTCGATTCAATTCGGTTATGAAAATGTTCAGCAGTTGGGCTTAAAATCGAATCGAAATAGTAAAACAACTGAAAAAGTTGAACAAACTAAACTGAATTATTCAATTTGGTTTGTTCAGTTCATATACAAACTTCGATTTGGTTAATTGTAAAAAACTTGGATACATATTTTCTGACATCGGTTCGGTTCAATCGAACTAAACCAACCGTTTGCTTTCTCCTATTAATCGCAGTATAAAAACCTAAAATGAGGAAGTAATTTTCATCACGAAATACGATGAAAGCCCATTCCTTCATGCTCTGGAATTCGGTTGAAAAAAAAAGGCTCATTCTTGTGAAACCTTCTACTATATAACAACATAGAAAAAATTGTTAAAATCATATCCAACAATTTCTTCTCATCTAAAAGGTAAGTTGTTGGACTTCTTGCATCTGCTACTACATTGCCTGAATCTAACTACTCATACTTGTATAAGTGAACTAACCGAAGTTTTTATGTTCTTCATATTTGTATTTAATGCAATCAGTGATTACCTCAGAGATTGCTCTGGCTGGCGCTTTCACGTTCCTACGCTATATTGATTATATCCATTTTTCTCTTTTTGGAAAATATAGAGGTAGGGATTTGAATATATATATTTGCTTTCTTCTGATTAGCAATATTAAAGATGATGGTGTCTAAAATCTTACTTCTATAAGTACGATTATGGATAAAAAAGAAATTTTCATGAATGAGCATTAAGGTTCTTCAACAACTTCATTGAGACAATATGATGAAAGTATGTTCATCGATTTTTTATTTTTCCATAGTTATCATAAATAATTATTTTTTATTTTTTTATTTTATTAATTTTTGTGAAATGATACGTGTATTTTGTATATTATAAGCAAATAAATTGGAAAATAAACATCGGTAATAATGTCACTTTTATACTTATTTTTAACCCATTCATAGTAATCTATATTTTTATTATACTCCCTTCTCACTTACATCTCTAACTCCACTCATGAACCAAAAGATAAAAAAATTGACTTTTGTTAAAAATAGATATTTAAAAAAAAAATCTATGGAAAAGAAAGATAGATCTCAGTGAAGAATAAAATCTTGAATTGTTGGTTCCTCACTGAAGAGAATTGTTATTTGAACGGTGACCTCTCACATGGAAATAATATCATGTTATCCATACTTCACCTTATCCTCATATATACCACAAGTTAGTAGCAAGCTATATTACACGTTTACAATATGGACGAGCTAGCGAGTTTATTAAAAATAGTTAGTGTTTTTTAGTTTATGATCATTGCTTGCTTTGTTCTTCTGTAATGGAAACCCTGCAGCTAATTTATATTTCAAGCTGTACTGTCTGTGTGATCTTGCTCTCATTTTTAATCAAGTTCTTTAACAAAGTATGGTGGACTCCTATGCGCATACAATCCATGATGAGGTCTCAAGGAATAAAAGGCCCTTCTTACAAGCTCTTCTACGGCAACACCAAAGAGATTCTCCGTATGGACAAGAAAGCTTTGAGCGATACCAAAAAGGAATTATCATCACACCAACTGTTTCCCACTATATTGCCACACTTGCATTCATGGATGAAGCTTTACGGTAGCAATTTTTTTCCATTACTTGAAGGTTTTTTTCTAAATCATTATTTATGTGTTTAATTATTGAGAAAATTATTACAGGTAAGAATTTCCTCCGGTGGGAAGGTACTCAAGCTTTCTTGGTAATATCAGAACCTGAACTTATTAAAGATATGCTTGATAATAGATATGGAGTATTTAACCAACCGACACCCGATTATTACAGTCGGAAGCTATTCGGAGATGGAATTGCGATAACTAGGGTACCAGAAAAGTGGCTTAAGCTTCGCAAAATATCTAATCATGCTTTTCATGCAGAGTGCCTGAAAGTAAATAATCAATTTCTTGTTTTCATTTATAACAGGGAAAATTTTCAAGTTCTCATATAAATATGAACTATACATGTGTTTGTGGGTTTCTTTTGTAGAATATGTTTCCTGCGATGATAACAAGTGTGGAAATGATGCTTGAAAGATGGAAACATGGGGAAGGAAAGGAACATGATGTGTTCCAAGAATTCATATTATTATCCTCAGAAATCATTTCCAAGACTGCTTTTGGAAGCAGCTACTTGGAAGGGCAGCGTATATTTGACATGCTAACTCAGTTAATTTTCATTATTGGTAGAAACAAATATCGAATAAGAATTCCTGGAATCAGGTGCTTGCCTCTGCAACATGCCAGTTCTTTAATTTATTGGGTCGGTTATGAGTATGCTTTTCAATTTCTTGATATATATTTCACTTTCTGTCGTTCCAGATACCTTGTGAAAAACAGGGATGAAATAGAATCGGACAAGATGGATACTGGGATACACGATTACATTTTGAATATGATAAAGAAACGAGAAGAAGAAGCAATAATGAGTCAATCTAATGGCTTTGGAAGTGATTTTCTTGGAATACTGTTAAAGGCACATCATGATAATAATGATTCTGATGAGACAAAGAGAATATCAATTGAAGAAATAATTGATGATTGTAAAATATTTTATCTTGCTGGACATGGAACAGTTGCAACCTCACTTGCCTGGACTCTTTACCTTCTATCTATTCACACAGATTGGCAAGAGAAAGCCAGGAAAGAGGTCTACGAATTATTTGGCCAGAAAAATCCAAGCCCAGATAGCCTCTCAAAATTGAAAATTGTAAGTGCTGGAAATCTTAAAACTGCTTTTATATCCTCAAGCTTACATGCGATTTTTCGTTTTCTTTGGAGCTTGAAATGAATGCAATTCTTGAAATAATAGGATTCCTTTTCTTTTCTTTTGTTTTCTTTTTTTTTTTGGGTGCACAAAGAATCTAAAATTTTTTTATATTTTAATATTTGAATGATAATTTGGATTTATATCGAAATAATATCTACTTGTAAGTATGGTTCTTGACATAACCAAAACATTCTATTTCCGTTCTCGTTTCATTTCCAAGTGCACCAAATATAACTAAATGTGCTCTTAGTCATCTTATGAGAAGCTTTAAGATTTAATTGTTAATCCTCTTTTGTGATTATAGGTAAGCATGATTTACAATGAAGCTCTCCGGCTATATCCTCCAATTCTTACAATCACAAAAGAAGCCCTGAGAGAAGTCAAAATAGGGAATCTAGTTGTTCCTGCAAATACAATAGTCGAAGTTCCAGTCATTGCAGTTCACCATGATCCTGAAATATGGGGAGAAGATGTTTATCTTTTCAAGCCAGATAGATTTGCAGAAGGCTTGGCCAAAGCTACAAACAACAATGTCAATGGCTATCTTCCATTTAGTTTGGGACCTCGCCACTGTGTGGGAGAGAGATTTGCACTTGCAGAGGCTAAGATTACACTGTCAATGATTCTGCAACATTTCCGATTTAATTTATCACCAAATTATGTTCACTCGCCTATTCCCCTCCTAATTATGTACCCAGAACATGGAATGAAAATCACGTTCCATCCATTATAAGTTTAATGACAATATACTGTCCAGCATGTAACTAAATAAGTGTAAGTGTTTCTGGGTATATAATGCTATTCAAATTTACAACCTTTCATAATTAGTAAACTAGATATTTGTACTGTACTCTTCTATATGCTATTAAGCTCTTACTTGTGAAACTTGGCTGTAACTTTGGCGTTCGGATGTTATTATCTTCTTCGGCTTATGTTGTTTCCGGAACATTTGCATGTAGTATATTTACCAAGAGAAATAGGGGATTCTTATTGAAACGATAGTATTTCTGACCAAACATTTGAAAAAAAAATAAAGACAAAACACTTTTTAGAAAATCCTATGTATCATTGGTTGGTCTATAAGTGGAATCATGGACCTAGTCTAGGCAAGTTTTTTACATTGACTATAAATACCTTAATTTGGACTCCAAACTATCCCTTGCGCTTTTGGCTGCTACTACGCGGTTTACTAGTAAAGAAGTCTTCCACTAGTAATATTGCAAGTGACCATTGCATTTTGGGATTTAACTGTGAGGATTATAGCTACAAAAAACACAGCATTCACAAGTACATTGATAGATCTTGAAATCTGATGATAAAATTAAATTATCGATTGAAAATTATCATAAAATCTCTTTGAAGCAAGTTCACTAGTTTTTCAGGTTAACTGTGACATCTCGACCCAGTAAAGCGATTCTAAGAGGACAGGTAGAGCAGATCTCTTGGCTAGCTTCTAAGATAGCAAGCTAGCTAGGGTAGTGGAATGTGGGACATAAGAATGAATCGAATCATATATCGAAAAATGGGAAAAGTAATCATTAGAGGCGCCTTTTGATGGAATTGCTTGGAGAGTTGGAAGAACTTCAGGATTAAGCGTGCTTGTTTAATGGAAATCCTAGAATGGGTGGCTTTTTGGGAAGTTCCCATTTCACTTATGGGACAAAATCATGCGGGTCTTACCGATCCAGTATGGGATGGAGCTGGCCTAATTCAAAGCGAACAATTCCTCTAGTGGTTGGATTAGACTAGATTTAAAAGCCCTGGTTGAAATACTTAGCAAATGATTACTGTACCAGTCTCAATTATCTCAATCAGCCATTTTCCATTCTTTATTTTTCTTTTTCTTTCCCATAACACTGAAAACCAAGTTCATGGTCAATCTAGTTACCAGTTTTTTCTTAGTATTTACCAATTGGACCTAGTTTTTTCATTTCTAAGAATGTCCAACCAAATTGGACCAACCATTGGTTCATGAGTTAACATATCCAATCAACTGATCCGATTTAAAATTTCAAAAGATTGCTTTGTTATGATAATTCCATTATAAACTGCATTTCCCTTTGGCCTCTCATTTCCTTGCTAAGGCACACCAGAATAAAGCAAATTGCATTTCACTTTCTTCCCATTTCCATTCCCTTGAAACAAACAAGTTGTCAAACGTATGATAACAACAAAATATGCATGTTGTAGACGCTTAATTTTCCCCGAAATAGACTTGATGATGATAACCTCATTTGTTAAAGAACAGGTTGAAAAACTCAATGAAATTGATCCCGCAGTGATGATCCGAGTTTAGAAAAATAATCCTTAATCCATTTTTCACATTTATGGTAAAATCGGGCTCATAAGGGCATCTCGAGATGCACCTCGGTGCCTATAACACTCTATGCATCACCTAGACCAATTCTGTAAAAATCAGGCCAGTTCACTAGTGGAACGAGTTTAGAATGTTCGACTGATTCGATTCTCAAACTAGCGATCCTAGTTTAAAAAACTGGACCTATCGAGTCGTTTTCACTTTTTCGGGGTTTATGCCGAAACGGAGTAGAAAATGAGTCTCAGATTCTCCTAGGATAAATTTTCACACTCTACATTGATATACATACCAATCAGATCGATTTCATGAAAAATTAAAAATCGGCTCATTTGTGGGGCCCACATGCCACATAAGCAGTGAATAGTGCTAGAATTCTTTCATTTGCCTATAAATAGACCATTGATAGTTAGGGTTAGGGGTTAGCAAAAATCTGATTGAGAGAAGAACAATTGATCACAAATACAAAATACAAAAACAAGAAAATTAAACACAAAAATAATCAAAAACACAACTAAACTAAACTCTTTTCATAAAATATTAAGGATTTTAGTTAGTTTGTGAGTGAGAGAGTGTTATTAACAATAAGTGAATGAGATTTAGGTTTTTAAAAACACATTCGAGAGCTTAAATCAAACACAAATCTCAGATCATCTTCAAGGATCAAGGTTCAAGGGGGTGTTCTTCATCAAACTTCAAGCAAATTAAGTTTTATCTTCAAAATTAGGTAACCGAGAGTCTAAACCTTATTCCCTTGTGATTTTCAGTTTATTTTCTATCTTATAACTTTTAAAAATTGAGTTTTTACGAGATAAACACGTAAAAACTCAATTTTACAGCAAGTGTACTGCGTTTTTGGATTGCAGAGGCGTCAACCTTAAGCTTAAGGCGCCAACCCTTAGGTTAAGGTGCCACGCCTTATGCTTAAGGTGCCGCCTTAAGCTAAAGGTTGGCACCATAACCTTATAGCATCTAGAAATGCTTTAGACTGTTGTTCTTCCTCTTCTGCCTTTTATCTTCTAGTGATTATAGGCTTCAGTTGCCTTGGAATGAGACGTGACTCACTTTCAGTGGTATTAGTCTATAAGTTCTAGTAAAAACATAACATAAAAAAATATCAAATCGAATCTAGATTCTGAGATCGAAATGAGTTAGGCTCAATGGTCGAAAATCCACCTTTGATTCAGATGAGTGCGTTAATGGTTTTAATATCATTTCTGATAATGATTTGTGAATTTTATTCATCTAACAAAGTGAATAATGTGATCATGAGCTAGGAATTTTATTAAATAATTATATTTTATTTTCTAGTAATTATTTTATGCACATTTAATTCTTGCTCTATATATTATTATAATTATTTATTGTGTATTTGATTTTTTATTGATTTTATGTTTCTGCCCTTTAATTATTTTCTGACATTTTCGAATTTTTATTATTTATTGTTTATTTTATGCAATTTATTATCATTTGGACTAACATTTTGTTTTATTTGAAGATTTTAATTAATATTTGCACAAATTAATTATGTAAATGCTTGAATATGTTGTAATAAATTTAGTTTTTTTTGTTATATATGTGATTAATGTAATTTATTTTCATAATTTGTAATTTATTATTTTAAAGGGTTTGTAATATTATTGATGTAATTTGTAGAGAATTCTTATGAATTCTCATTTAAATTGGTTTGTAATACGTAGATATATTTTTTCTTTGGTTTGTGATTTTTATTTGTGGTTTGTAATAATTTTAATTTAATTTTTATTGATATGTATTAATTAATTAGAAATAGGAATATGTAACGAATAATTGGTAGAATGTATTTTATTAGGGTGGTTTGTAATTCTTTTCTCCTCCTCACATTCTTTGTGATTATTTAATTTTCATGTTGGATGAATGTATTGATAATGATAATATGCTTGGATGACATTATTTTCAAAAATTACATAAAATGATTTTCCATCTCAATTTAAATTAATACCGTAATTAATAAATAATGAATATTCGGACAACTAAGAGATTAGTTTAAACTAAGCGAAGTGGGTGCCTAACGCCTTCCCATTATCATACCCAATTTTCGAACTCACTCTGGTTAAAACTGAATTAATTAATTTTGAAGAATTAATTAATTTGAGAATTTTTCCTTAGTTTTAGGGTGGCGACTCCAAATATTTTCAAAATCTTACCAAATTAAGAAAATCATTTTTCTGAGGATTAAGTGGCTTGGATTAAACAATTTTATTAAAATGAACCCAACCTGTTTAAATTTGGTTTACTCAAGTGACTTTTAGGGAAACCATGAGACGTGACCGCATAAAGCTCGTCGTCCTCACATGTGATTTGTCATTTGTATTAAATAACTTTAACTTCATTTTAAATATTAAAATAAGAATAAAACTTCATTCTACATAGTTTTCTCTCTTTTATTGTTGGCACATGAACACCATCAACATTCGCTGTTATTGAGCAAAAATAGACCAATTATGATCTATTTGGCACCTAATCAATGCAAAGAAAGCTCTTGAAAGATTTGTTGCTTATGAAGTCCAATTGATGCTCTTGAAAGCTGAAGAAATTGAAGGTCTAATGCCTACCAGCCTAAGAAGAAGGAAAGAAGGAGAGCTGATCAACATGGAAGAATGTGGACCGAGTGCAAGGTAATCTATGAAATGATCTTTTAACAGATCATTTGGGATAAAAATGCTGCAGTTTTGAAGGAACATTGCACCTAACTCTATAAGCAACTCCTTTTACCATTTTTTATCATTTCTTTAAGTAGTGAAAATAGCTTTTCAAATGTGAGTTGTGCAAGTGGAGAGGTGTTTGATGTAGACCAATGAGAGGTAAGCAAGAAAATCCATATAAAGAAGAAAGAAAGGAGTTAAAGGGGTTGGACACTCTTGGAACTTCATTGTGCCGAACACGCAAGAATGAAAAGAGTGAGCCAATCAGAGTGGAGAGAGTCAGTAGCTTTTAGCACTAATGTTAGTACAAGACAAAGGGAGTAAGAGACAGGAGCTACTTTGCAAACTTGGATGTGAGCATTGTGGTCAACCAACCAAATAAACCCCAAAGTTTATTATTTATGCCTTTTATTCTTTTTTGTATAATAATCCTAGGCTAAATATTTGAATCTATTTATGAGATTTATATATTAATTTAAAATGAAACTTTAAATAGTTTGATTTGTGTTTAATGCTTTAATTCCTAATTTAATATGTTGAATTTAATGTTTGTGAATGTGTTGGGCGTCATATTTGCATTATTTTATATCTGTTTGAATAGATTGAGAGGTTAACAAATTAGATTGAATCCCACATATTAAACTTAAAATTTTTAGACCTAGAAATAGGCTAAGTTCTCTAAAAGTAAAAGAATTAACACCAGCTTAATGAGTTTTAATTTTGTTAGGCTACGAAAATAGATGTCGTATGATTTTAATAATCCATTTATTTGTTAGGCTATGAAAATAGATGTCGTATGATTTTAATAATCCATTTAGACTCAAAAGAGAGATCTACATACCTCAGGTTAATTCTCTTTTAGGAATTGACATAAAACATTTTAACCATGTTAAACTACGAAAATAGACATTATATGATTTTAGCAGTCTATTGAGATTCGATAGAGAAATTTGGACACCATAAATCAAATATTCATAGTTTGCACTAAAAATTAACAAAGATCTTATAGCTAGACCGTTTCTACAATTATTTGCTTGTATTTACTTTTTTATTATCTCCAATAGCTATCTTTAATTTGAATTTATTTAATTTAAATTACAATTTAGTTTAAATCAATTTCAATTTATCTAGTCTTTCCAATAATTGTCAAAGATAGAAAATTAATAACGTATTCCACAAACTTTATAGGACGATTAGACCTGTACACTTGTAGAATGCGAATATTAATTTCAAAATAAATTAGGTCGAGTAAGTTTTGATGCCATTGCTGAGGATTGGTGCCTAGAATAAATATTAATTTAACTATAAGACAATTAACTAGAAAATTTTCTTTTAATTTATTTTAAAAAGACAACAAAAAATATATATTAAATATTTTCTTTCTTCCACGTTAACCACGTCCACGTACTTGATTTTTTTTTTTATATATTTATCTTACTTCCAAAAAGAAAAGAAAATATAATTTAATAATATAATATAATATATAATTAAATCGTTCTTTTGATTAATTAGTTTCCAAATATTAATTTTCTTTTCTTTTTTAATTTTATTTTGAATTTTATTTTCTTTTAATTAGTTACTTTATTTAATATTTAAATTTTTTTCTTTTTTTTATTATTTTCGTCAATTTATCTTATTTTCTTTTCTTTTCTTTTTTATTTATTTTTTTCTCTTTTCTTTTCTAGCTATTTAATTTGATTTAATTATTTCTTTTAAGCTTTTTTTTAATTTTGAAAATATATATAACATATATAATATTTGATTTTTTTCTCTTTTTCTTTACTTATTTTCATATACACTTTTTTTTCATTTTCCTTTTTTTAATTTAAGTATTATTTCTTTTAATTAATTAAAATTAATTTTTTAAAAAAAGAAAACTTTTCTTCTCTTTTTTCATTGCGTAGCATATTAATCTTTTATGCTAAGATCTAGAAGTGCAAAATTTATACCTCTTGATCTAGAAATTGAAAGAACACTTAGTGTTTTGAGAAGAGAAAATCTGAGGTATCAGAGAGGAAGACGAAGCCCTATATTAAGTAGACATGAAAGTGCAGACACAGTTTTGGAAAGAGTTGAACCGGCAAACCCACTGGAGATAACTGAATGATATCAAGTAAGAATTGAGATTGACAATCATGAACAACAATAGAACGTGATAGCCGAAGGGAGAACTTTTTGGGATTTAAATGTTCTTAATCCTGAAGGAGAACAACCAGTTCTCGTAAGACCGCCAGTAGCAGCCAACAAATTTGAGATCAAGTATCTTTGATTTCTATGGTGTAACAGTTGTAGTTTGCAGGATTAACAGATGAAGATCCTAATGTTCACATCGCCACATTTTTGGAGATTTGTGATACATTGAAAATGAACAGCGCATCAGATGAGGCAATTTGACTGAGGTTGATCCTTTTTCATTGTCGGATAGAGCAAAACTTTCGTTATATTTTATACCTATTGGATTATTCACCACCTGGGATGAATTGAGTTGAGCTTTTCTTAAGAAATATTTCCCACATAGTAAGACAACAAGGCTGAGGAAAGAAATTTCTAATTTTTAGATGAAGGAAGATGAGACACTGTACGAAACCTAAGAGATATTCAAAGATCTTCAACGCCAATGTCCGCATCATGGATTTAAGAAGTCAATTTTGGTGCAACAATTGTACGATGGAGTAACAACGACAACTCAAAGTGCATTAGATGCAACTGCGGCTGGATCATTTTTGAAGAAAAGAATTTCTAAAGCTTATGGATTATTGGAAGAATTGGCAGCCAATAACTATTGGTGGAACTAGGAGAGAAGTACAATAAAGAAGGTAGCAAGGCAACTAAACATAGATGGATTGACACTATTGACTGCCAATTTAATGCACTTACTAAGAAATTGGACAACTTGAGTAAAAATACAGTAGCAACTCCGTTAGTTGGATGTGAAATTTATGGAAATATTGGTCATACAGGTATAGAGTGTCAATATAGAATGACTGAGTATACAGTGGAACGAACTAGTTATATTGAAAATAATTACCAACCTAAACCTTGAGGATACCCATTCTCAAACACCTACACACTTGACAACTCATTAATCATGATAAAATAGATAATCATGGTAGATTATGAATATAAGCAAAAATCAGACAATAACAAAAAGTATCAATTTTTTCACCTAAAATATGTCTCTATATAATTCCAACAACTCATTAATTTGGTGTTCTATTTGTTCCATTTTGTTTGCTTGTTATTCTTTTGTCGAATGTCCCAAAATATTTACAAGATTTCTAAATTTATATATATAAATAATTATTTTTCTTATGATAATCTTTATGATTGTTTATTAAATGAATGATTTGTCAATATCTTAAAAAATTAAGTGTGAAAAAGGATAAAATAATTTTTATTTACTAAATTTTTAATATGCGTATTTTGTCAAATCTGTCACGCCCTAACTCCAACCACCAAAGGAATTGTCTACTTTGGATCAAGCCAACTCCATCCCATACTGCATTGGCAAAACCCGCACGGTTTTGTCCTGTAAGTGAAATGAATAACTTCCCAAAAGGTCACTTATCCTAGGATTTCCGTCAAGCGAGCACGCTTAACCCTGGGTTCTTCCAACTCTCCAAGCCATTACACCAAAAGGCGCCTCTGATGATTAGTTTTTTCATTTTCGATACATAATCCGGTTCATTCCTGTATCCTGCATTCCACTACCCTAGCTAGCATGCAATCCTAAAAGCTAGCCAGGAGCAATGCTCTACTTGGCCTCTTAGGATCGCTTTTCCGGATCGAGATGTCACAAAATCATACAAATATAATGGGATGGAGGGAGTATATTCTTTATTATTATTTTTTTGGACTGGATTTTTTTCATTTATCAAATATATTTTTTCTTTTCTTGCAATTACGGTGGTTTGTAGTTGAAATTTAATTTTCAATTTCCCATGTTAAGCTAAAGTTTAATTTTTTTTTCAATTGAGGGGCATAAGATTTTATGTTAAAAAGGGCAAGATATTGGAAATAATGATTGTAAATTCATGGTGCAATTAAAAAGATGTCCTTTATCACCTTCAAAATTGCTCATCTGTGCAGTAATAGTTTGGACATGTAGCTTTTATTAGGCCTATAAACGAGTCAACTCGACCTGAGCTAAGAGCTCGACTCGATAAGGTTTTACAGGAGCTCAAGCTCAGCTTAAGCTTGATTCGAACTTGAAAATTTAAACTCGAACTCAGCTCAACTAAAAATTATCACGCTTGAACTCAGCTCAATAACATAAATGAGCCGAGCTCAGGCTCGGCTTGATAGGATAAACTAGCTAAGCGTGAGATCGAGCTCGAGCTCAACTCAAGATCCATTAAAATTGCTTTTTAAACAGAATCTAAAAAAACCTGCAACAAAATACAATTAAAAAAAATCAAAAAACTATAGAAATATAAAAATAAAACCTTCAAAATAGCACTTGATTTTGCGAATTCAAAATATTTATCATCTCAAACCAAGCAACAAATTAAACCATTAAATTGTAATACCCCGAAATTTTTATTTCGAAATATTCCCATTTAAATTTAAATTGTAAATTATTAGCCAATAATATTACGCCATGTAATATTATGGGGATCGAAAATCATTTTGGTTTGCCCGAAAATTTATTGAATAACCATT